>JAOEHY010040630.1:11966-23642 GCA_025447955.1 Psilopsiagon aurifrons
CCCTCCCCAAATCCATGCGGCAGAGCCGGCATCAGTTTTTGTTCTTGATTTTCTGCTTGGCCGGGATGTAAGGCAGCACCGTTTGGGTGCTTTTATCGGCTACGGTCTGCGTGCTGCTGTTCCTCATCACCCGCCGCGCCGGGGGACCACCGCCAGTGGAAGGATGCTTGGAGGGGGGCCCCACCAGCGCTTTCCGGCCGGGCTCCTCGGGGCAGTCATCCCCTGCGGATGCCGTGCTGTCGCCGTCCCGGTCGTCATCGCAGCACAGCGCATGGTAAAGCACCTTGTCGCTGAATCGGACCCGCTCCCGTGTGCCGGCAGGCCGCTGATGGGAGATCTTCTGGACGGCCGCTGCGCCAAAGGCTTCCTCGCTGGATGAATCCGGGGTCCCCCCACCTCGGGGGCCGTTGGTGATGGGGAGCCCCCCATTCATCAGCCGGTAATCGGACTGGCGAGCCGGCGGGGGCTGCGGCCGGGGCTGCTCGGGGCCGTCGCCGGGGTCGGAGGGGGTGGAAGTATCCAGGAAGGAGCAGAATTCCCAGCTGTCGGAGAGGATGTCGGAGGCGGGGAAATCGAGGGGTCCCAGCTCGAAGGCGCCCCCCCCCTTCTCGCTGCTGGAGGTGCTGCTGGCCGTCACCGTGGTCCAGTCGTCCGGCTCCAGCTCGAACTCGAAGTCGGATGTCAGCCGGTCGATCTGGCTCACCACCTGCGGACAGACGGACGGACAGACGGGCAGACATGAGCCCCTGCGCTGGACCCTCCTGTTCGTGCTCTGTAGTAACAGCACATCCCGAAATCTCTGCCATTTCCCCTGGCACTCCTGGTGCGATGAGCTGGGAGGTCTCAGCCCAAGTAGATCCACTCTGGGAGTCCCTCAGCAGGGACCAAAGCCCACTTGATGGCACAGCCCCATCAGCCCCATGGCACCTGGTGCAGTAGGATGTGTCTAACCCAGGATGGCCCTGGGGTCTGCCTTGTCCCCTGGGACCATGAGTGCCACCCCAAATGCCCGCTCATGTGTGTTCTTCAGCCCCTTGCACTTGACCACGAGAAGGCACCAGCAGCTGCCACCTCCTTCCCCTGGAAAACACAGCTCTGTGGGTGGGGAAACTGAGGCAGGGGTAGAAAATGTCCCAGAGTCATGGGACAAATACATGGGAAGGTGTGGGACTGCGGGGAAAGCACTGTCACCCCATGCCCTGGCTGTGATGCTGATGGGGCTGGTCCCCAGTCCTCCATCTTTTGTAATGTGGAGTATGTAAAGAGCGGTGGTGGCTTGGGGACGGGCTTATGGCACTGCCATGCCGCAGGGGGTGGACCCCTGGGCACAACAAATCCTTAAAGCATTAAAAATAGATGTTATGTCCCAGGTGATGTGAGCCAAGGGCAGGGCTGGGAGGAGAGGGAAGGAGGAAGGAGCTCCTCCCTTCTATGGACGATGGAGCATGGTATGCAGCTGGTAAAACACTGGCACAGGTTGCTCAGAGAGGTGGTGGATGCCCCATCCCTGGAGACACTCCAGGCCAGGCTGGATGTGGTTCTGGGCAACCTGATCTGATTGAAGATGTCCCTGCTCACTGCAGGGAGGTTGGATTGGATGAGCTTTGTCCCTTCCAACCCAAACCAATCTATGATTCTATGATCCAATGACCTTGCCAAGCTTTTGGATCCAAGAGGCTCCTCACCAACCTTCAAGCCTTTAATCCCATCCAGCTCAAGCGCCGCCCAGCACCAAGCACCGCACTAATCCTGCTCAGGGAACCCAGTCCCAGCCAAACCCCTGCTGCCGTGAGGGCTTTTCCTTGGGTGTTGCTCTGTGTGTGCCCGTGTGCGGGGGGGAGTGTGGTTCGGTTGTGTGCGGGAGGCAGAGCAGGACACACGCACCCAGCTCGGCAGCACTGGAATGGGGTATTCCTGGCTCGCTGCAGGAGCTGGCGGAGGGCCTGTCCCGTCCCAGCACTGCCAAGCAGGAGGTGGGCAGCAGGAGACGAGGAGCAGGGATCAGGGGGACTCCTCAGACCTGTTTGTGCACACAGTGGATGTGCTATGTGCTCCCCTCCCTCCCCAGCATGGGCACCCCGGCCCCGCGTCCCTCCCTCTGGTCCCCATCCTCCCATCCCGCACAAGGAACATTTGAGAGCGAACCAACCCATTTGCTTGGCTTTTCCCAGGTGGTTTCTCCATGCGCAAGTATCTTTCCTGGTTATTTTTCATTACTGCCTTTCCCTCTCCATCTTTTTCCTTCTGCTGCCCTTCCTCATGTCCTTTCCTGGTGGAAATCAGCCACAGATTTCATAAAAGGCATTATGTTGCCAGACACGTTTCCTTTCCTTCTCCTCATGCCACCAAAAGGCTCTGCTACATCTCCACCAGTCCCAGGTTTTGTCAATGGGTGTTTGACCTTCTCATCCATCAAGAATAATGAATCATGGCACATCCCCCCATCCTTTTGGGGCTGTCCAGCCTGGAGAAGAGAAGCTGCATGGAGACCTCAGAGAGCTTCCAGTGGCTGAAGGGAGCTACAAGGAGGGTGGAGAGGGACTCTTCTTCGGGACTGTAGCGATAGGACAAAGGGGAATGGCTTTAACCTGCCAGAGGGGAGATTGAGATGAGCTCTTAGGCACAAGCTCTTCCCTGTGAAGGTGCTGAGGCTGTGGCTGCCCCATCCCTGCAGTGCTCAAGGCCAGGCTGGACACAGGGGCTTGGAGCAACTGCTCCAGTGGAAGGGGTCCCTGCCCATGGCAGGGGCTGGAACTGGATGAGCTTTAAGGTCCCTTCAACCCAAACCATGCTGGGATCCTGCAATTTTTATGCAGCTCTTATCCCATAACTCCATTTTTTTTCTGAGTACTTTTCCTGGGGGAAACCAAATCCTTGGGCTCAGGCACCCTAATCCCATCCTCGCATTGGGGAGCCAAGGGAGGGCACCCCAAAGCTGCTGTCACAGGTCGCCCTTGGTCTCTGCAGCCCTTTGCTGGAGTTTTGGGCCAATGCTCTAAGCCGTGGCTTGGCAGGGCAGGCTCCTCACAAAGCCCTTGTGGCGGATGAGGACGTGTGGGCAGAGTTAAGGGTAATTGAACATGTCTGGGCATCTGGAACCAGCAGCCCGGGGGGATGCTGAGCAGCCAAAGTGGCTCCTTACATTCTGCTGACCTCATTTTCATGGAATTTTCATATCCAAGCTCCAAATTTCCCTGGCTCCACAACCCTGCCCATGCAGCTCCTGCTCTGCCACGCTCCCGAGGCTGTGGCACCAAGGATGGGGCACACCAACCCCCCCGTTGCTTCTGGGGGTATCCAGCCAGGGGCATGCAGCCCCCTCTCTTTTAAATCAGCTGCATGGGACACGTTCAGGCTCTGGCTGTGCCAGGACCGTTCTTGTGGCCACCAAACTGTGTGACAACCTGGATGAACATCTCTGGATGACATTGGTGTCACCTCCACAGGGGCACAACCCCAAGGGGCACAGGGCTCTGGTGCAGTTTGGGTGAGGGTGAAGGGGCTGGATGTGTGCATTTGCTGCCTGCTGCAAACATGCATTGGGGAGACTTGGGAATGGGGAGACCTGTTCTGAGGTGGGACCAGCGGGGGTCACAAGGAACTGAAGGTGGAAGGACTGAAGATTGCTACAGCAAAAGATGCCAAACCTCATGTCTGCAGGGAAAAAAGGGTGAGTTGGAAATAAAGGGAGGACTCCCATCATCAGACCTGAGCACACATGGATGGGCACTAATACACCTTAACAGCCCTGATGAGCCCCACCTGAACCTCCACCTCACCCTGCCCATGGCCCAGGAGCCCATATAATCTCAGCCCTGGTCCAAGCATCCTCTCCCGAGCTGTGCTGGCCCCATCTCCATGTGCTGGCCCCATGGGTGGTTTCTCTCCTGGTTGGACCTCACAAAGCCCATCCTGGGTCCTGCTTGCAGGATGGAGCTTAGACCTCCATCGTGTCCCTGTCTCCTGGAGAGACTTTGGGTGCCTGGAGGAAGGTGGTGCTGGGGATAATGACCCGAGTGCTTCTCACCCCGGGCAGCAGAAGGCAACAGTCTTTACCTAAGCTCTTTACCCATGATCTCTGACTTAATTTTCCTGCTTCCTTGCCCACGCAATGGAGGCTGGGCAGGGACCCATCTGTCCTTCAAGCTTTGGCTTTGAAGGGTGCTGAGGGCAAGCCGGGAGCATCCGCACCAGCATCAGCGAGAAAGTCTGGAAATGAGACGAGATGATTTCTTCTGCTCCCAGTGCACCTCCAGATTTATTATCTTTTCCCCTTTTTTTACCTCTTTTCTTTGGGAGAGAAAGGGCAAAACTCAAGAGAAGCAGACAAGTGACCTGCTCTTTCTTGGTGACAAGAAAGCCTTAGGAAAAAGGAGAGGAAAAGAGCTGGTTTTGGGAAACACCCAGCTATTATTAAGTTTTAATAAGGCAGCAAGTGATGTGCTGAAACCCTCAGCTAAAATGAGATCACCTCTGCTGTCACAGCAGCTTTGTGGTTGAAATGCTGGGTTCAGGGTGAGCATCTTCATGGGCTTCCATTTGGGTTCCTGTCATCCAGGCTCCTTCCTCACCCTCATTAAAGGGACCTGCTGTCACCAGGATCCAGTTGGTGCCAGGGTGAGGCATGTCCCCATCCTGGTCCTTGCGGTGGCACGTGGGGATTAGTGTCACATCAGCAGCAGCTCACTTGGGACTATTTTTAGGAGCGATGTCTATTTTAGACGGGTGATGGTGGTGCGGGTTGGGGGGGGGGTGTTAAATACCTATGTGACACTTGGTACCCACTGAGGATTTAAATGTAAAGTAGGATTTGGGCTTTTCTCCTTCCTGAGACAGGTTGTCAAAGCTTTCCTGGCTGAGGCCATTGCTGCTGTCAGAAGGAGCCAGGGTGAGAGGGATGGGGAAGGAGGAAAGGATGGATGGACCACACCTGGGGTGGATACTGGGGTGATGCTCTTTCCCCCAGTGAATTGGGGTCACTCTGTCCCCCTACAAGCAGGTGAAGATGGTTGGGGTGTCCTCAGCATGTGCTGGAGGTGCCACGCGTCCCCATTCTCACTTGCCTTTAGGTTTCACCTTGCTGAAAAGAGCCACCTCTTTGGTGAGAGCAGAGCACCCCTGCTCAAACCAGGAAAAGAGGGAGCAAAAATAAGTGCCCTTCACCTCTCATCACCAGGGGGCCACATCCTGCTGTGCCCCAGTGCCCTGAAAGCAGGTGCTGGGAGGCCAAGTGTGCTCAGCTCTTGGCAAAGAGCTTTGAGCAGCCAGAGGATGAAGTGGAGTGAGGCAGACAGATGTGCCCACGGCCCTGTGGTAACCCATAGGGATGAGCATGGAGCAAGGGTGCACTACAACCAGTTCATCCCCACCTGGGAGTGCTGGGTGCTTTCCTCACCTCTCAGACCATCCCTGCACCCATAGACATTGCTGGCACCCAGAACCCTTCCAGATAAAAGCCTGGGTGCCCCAAACTGGGTATTCACCTCCCCAGCTAAGGCAGATGTTGAACATCTGGAGCATTGTTAGTTAGTGGCTCCAAATCAAGGCCAGGGCTGGGCTTGGTGGCTCCAGCTTCCACGTTTTGGCCACGCTGTTTCTTCCCAAAGAGCTATACCCCCTGGAAGCTCGAGAAGATGCTGGAAAGGTGAGGGATGAGGGGCGAGGATGAGAGGGGACTTCAAAGGCTTCATGGTTGGTAATTGGTAATGCTTATTCCCGAGGCTGGGGAAGGAGCTGGGAGCTGCTGGGATCAAAGTGGTGCAATCTGAAGGCCCCTTCATCCCAGCACAGCCTTTGAAGAGGGTGGGTGAAGCAGATAGGTGCTCAGGGCGGGTACCACTGGGTGAAAAGGGGGGGTCCAGGATGGGGAGATCAAAGCAGGGGGATGGAGTGGTACTGCCTGGGATGTCTTTGCTTCAGTGAGGAGGGGCCAGTGTGTGTGTCCCCTCTGCTGCCCTCCTGCAGATGCAACTGCTCTCCCAACCCAGAGCCAAGCATCTTGTCCTGGGAGAGGAATAGCGATTCGTGAACATCTCCCCATGCTCCCTCAGCCTCTGAAACCATCCCCAGCACCCGCTGCACACCTGCAGCAGCGTATTTTGGGGCCCAAAGTGTTTTCCCATGCTCCACAGCTGCTTTCCCTGGCTGCATCCGACCTGCTTGGCCCTGCACTGTGCTTTGCTGCCAGCTGATGCACTGAGGGGATGTGCAATGGGACCATGCGGCAAATCCCCAGCCCTCCTCCCAGAGCATCAGATCACCCCAAAGGCATCACCTTGGACTTCAATTCCTCTCTCCATGGGGGAAAAGAGCCACCCCAAAGCCCCATGACCCCATAGCCAAACTCTCCTGGAGCAGGGCCCTTCCCACGTCTCCCAAGCCACTTCCCAGTGCAGGCAAAGGTGAGTAAATATTTAATAAGGAATAAAAGATTAATTGGAGCTCACAAACCGAAGCTGGGTTACAGGGGCCTCTCCTCCCTGAGCTGCTGCTCACAAAGGAGCATGCTGCAGATCTCGGGATCATTTGCTAGATCATCAGCTGCTAAACAGTTCAAAATCACTGTGCAGATCTCTGGAATGGGTTATTATTAGAATAATAAGCCGCCTTCTCACTGTGAACTTTCCCAAGCATTCCCAGCTCAGGGAAGTTCACGCCGAATCAAACCTATTGATTATACCATCATTAAGGTATTTATTATCATAAGGGCTTGCAGGGAGGATTTTCCTCCTGCCAGAGGCTTAGAGGGGACCCTTTGCTGCTGCTTCCCATTGTGGTGGGACCCCCCACTCCTCCCATATCAGGGGATGCAGGGTTGATAGGCCCTATTCCCAGGGGATTCTAGGGGGGGTTGCACATAGGGAATCGGGCCCAGATATTGGTTTTACCTCCCACCTCCAACTATATCCTATGGCTGGTTCCTGACTTCCAGCACTAACCCCCATGGTTGGGTAGGAGCTGAGCCGTGCAGCGGAGATGGCTGAGATCTCCCGGGGTATCATCTTCCCTGTGGCATCACCCTGATCCCGGTGGGAAAAGGCTGGGGCTGGCAGGAGCATGTGGGAAGGCAGGCAGCGCGGCGAGCGCTGGGCGGAAGCGCCTTCCCCGCCTGCCTCCTGCCTCACTTCTACTTCCAGTGTGCAATTTCAATCAAAGGCTTTAATAATCACTTTCCCCGCACATAAACCAGCGCTGCCGTGGAGTGCTGGGAATAATTATATACACAAAAGGGAAGGAGGGAGGGAGGGAGAGTGGGAAGCTGGTAAAACAGCATCCTGGAGCTAACGGACATCTGGAATGACAGCCTTCAGGTGGGAACCGCTTCCAGGAGCCAGGGATGGAGCCTGAACTAGGCTATGGTCCCATGTTGCGTCCCCAGGGATGGGCCAGCAGAGAGGGGTCCCCCACTGAAGCATCCCTCTGGAGCATCCTGCAATCCTGCTGGGGCTGGTGAGTGCTTTTGGAGCAGGAATCATCCCTGGGTGAAAGCCCTTGTGCCCACACAGGGGTTTGGTGGCGTTGGGGGTTATGTTTGTCGAGGTGGTTTTAACCTGGCTGCTTCTCCCAGACCTGTAAAATCCCGGTACCCAGCTCCCCTTGTGCTGGAGCTGGAAGGAGCAGGGCCAGCATCACCCAATGAAGGTTTTCCAGCCCCATGGGTGCGCCTGGCACAGCAGGATCAGGCCCACCACTCCTCTCACTGAGCACATCCAACCCTGTGCCCCAACCCACCGGTGCAGAGGACATGGATGCAGGGATGGACATTTCCAAAGCCCTCATGGTGGCTCCGCTGGACAACACGCTGATATCACAAGTGCCAGGGCACGGTGGCCACTGAAAAGCTTTGGTGGCCCCGAGCAGCCCCACCTGGGGCTGCCATCCATGAGCCCACTTTAGCTCGGGGCCATCAGTCCCCAGGTCCTTGTCCTCAAGTGCTGGCCCTCACCTCCAGCTGAGGAAGAGCATTGCTATGCGCAAGGCAGACAACCACAGAGGCTTACATTCTACTTCTCTATCTCTGACATCCTGGAGCCTACAATTTGCCAGCCTGATCTCTACTACAGACTTCTGTGTGGCTTTGAGGGTTGCCCATGATGTGCTCCCATCCAGCTTGCTCCGAGTGATCTGAGGACAAAGGCGTTAGGCATTCCTAACTCCTCTCATACCCAGCATCTGCTTGGCTTGGGGAGAACCAGACACTTACAGTCACTGGGGCCTGGTTTAGCCCGGTTGGACCGGTGTGGTTTAGCTCCAGAGCCTGCTCTTGTGCTGAGTTTTATGCTGTTCTGTATAAGTTCAAGTATTTGCTGCCATGTGGGTATTTGTAGGAGCTGTTGAGAAGGGTTTAAGTTCAGGATCCACCTCATGGTGGGGACTTTACGGCTGGCTCTACACTGCTGTCCCATGTTGTCCCATGGTGTGTGGGGCAGCTGTGGGATGCAGCCTGAGAGGTCACCAGTGCTTAGGGATGTGCCAGCTCCATGGAAAAATCATCCCCAGGCCTCAGAGCTTCCCAGTGCCCTCTGGAGAGAGGGGAAAAGCCCCTCATGGGGCATGGGTCCCCTCCCTGGTACAAGAGCAGGGTCTCCTGGGGCTGAGGGGCAGAGGATGGGTGTCTCCTGGCCACCTCTTCCCTGCTCAGACACATGCTGGTGCGACCTACCACGGCTGCTGCGTGGTCTGTCTGGCTCCAAGAGCTGTACGGGGACCTTGCAGAGCCAGCTGAAGCTTGGTGGAAAGCACCAAGCAGTTCAAAGTCTCACCCAGGTCCTTCTTACCCCTCCACATCCTTGGCAGGAGGGATGCTCGTATGGTCCCACCTGGCCTTAAATCCATGGGCGCAATTGAAGGGGCCCTTTAAGATCGTGGAGGAGCATGAAGTAAGCTTGGGCTAAACAGCAAATAGCTCTGCCTCCCCACTATTACTATTACGACTTTTTAATCCATCAGAGGTTTGTTGAAGGGGTTTGGGGCTCCCCCGCTGGTGGTGTGGGAACTGGAGAGGTGCTATGGGTGGTTGGGTTCGTTTTCTCCTGCAGGAAGGACCAGCCAAGCCATGAGAGAAAGGAAAATCTCTATGGATGCCATGGCCAGGTTGAGCCCTCACAGGGCCCCAGGGCTGGTGCAGTGGGATTTGGCATTCCCACCACTGGCTTTCCCAGTGGAACAGCCTCCCTAAAATCTGGACCAAGCAGAACCACCCCAAAGGAGGACACTGCATCCCAGGGGCTGCTTCAGGCTAGAAGATGCTTCAGGCTCCCTGACCAAGGTTGTGTCTGCACCAAGGATGATGCTGGTCCGCCTGCATCAGCACTCCCTTGGTGGTACCCAAATGTCCCTAACCCACGTGGAGCTGCTCCATGGTGGGACTGTGGCAAAACCTCCACCGATTCTTGCCCTTTGTTGGGGGACAGAAGGTTTGGCACAGTGCTGGGCATAACCCTGTGCTTGGCTCAGGCCATGGAGAGCATTCAAACACCAACCTGCCCTATTCCAAAACCAAGCCTTGAGCTGTGTGAAGAGTATCACACGCTTTCCAACTACCACATCCCCATCACCCGCAAGTGGTCCTAAATTACCTGTCCCATCCGCATCCCCTTCTCCTCCACCTTGGACATGTGCAGCCCAATCGCTTGAGCTACAGAAATATTAAACTCCTCAATAACTCCTCAATAAATATGAAATTCCTTCACACTGGAAGTCCAATCACACTTTATATATGTAGGTATATGAATCATAGAATGGCTTTTGCAAGAGCAATGGACAGGCTATGGGACAGGCAGCTGCTCTGGCCCTATGAACACCCCTCTTATCGCACCCAGGGCTCATGCCGTGTTTTCAGTGCCCTCTGCGATGCCAGGGGGACCCGTCATCCCCTCTCCATCTACTTCCCTGTTTGAAAGGGGCCTGGAACAAGGCAGAGCAGAGCTGACTGTGACATGGTGCCAACAGCACTGGCTGCCCCAGCCCCACTGTGTGACCCCCGTGATGCTTCTCCCACTACCAGCACCTGTAGGGCTGGTGTCTTGGCTGGGCCCTGACCCCGAGCAGACCCTCGTGTCAAGGTCAAAAGCAATTTTACAGCCAGGTCTATTTATCCACCCCTTTTTGAATGTCCTCATGCCCAGCGGCATGGCTCTGCCCTCCAGGGCCCTCCTGGGGCTGGTGGATGCTGAGCTGGCTCTGGTACCCCCACCTGGCCCCAGAGGCACGGGGACAGGGACAGAGCACCCACATTTCGGGCTCCCATGACCCGCGCAGGGATGCGATGGCACCCCAGGGCTTTCCTACCTCCCGGAGCTCCTTGGCCACCTCCTTGAGCTCCTGTAAGATGCCTTCCAGTTGCCCGATCACCATTTTCATCCGGCTCCGGATCCTTTCCCTTTCACAATTGCTCTTGCTGCTGCTACAATTGCTGCTGCTGCTGCTGCTGGGGTGGTCACTGGGCTGCCTGTCCTGGCAGGTCTGGGAGTCCATCCTTCCCTACCAGCCTTGGTTCCCGGCCCCAACGGCTCTGTCCATCCTGCTCCCCCCTAGCCGGGTGGCCTGGCGTCCGTGCAGCCCCTCTCGGCTGGGGAGCTTTCAACATCTTAACGTTCCCTTGCCTCCAAGGAAGTCCCAGCCGCACGCTCGCCTCCCTGCGAGGTCGGGGGGCTCTGGTTCGGAGCGGGGAGCAGGGTCGGGATGCAGCATGCGGAGTCGGGAATGCTGCAAAGGGGGCTCAGCCAGTGGCCATGGGGAGATGCAGGGTGGCCATGGGGTGAGCGGAAGAGGCGAGTGCTGCTTGGTCAGGTGAGCAGGAGGAGGAGGAGGAGGAAGAGTCCCTTGGATGTCCCAGGAAGCTAAAATCCAGCAGCTCACTCCTTGCCTGCTCTCCGACGCCGGGAAGGGGGACGCCGGGTTGGGTGTCCCCAGGGAACGATGCTGCTCCCTGTGCTGGGCCCTCTTTCCGGGGTTGCCAGCTCCAGCGCTGGGTGGTGGCGGTGGGGTCTCCACAGGTGTCCTGGGGAGCCGAGGCTCCTCTCCTGCAAGGGCAGACAGACAGCGTGAGGGAGCGATCCCTTCTGGAGCCAGCAAGCCGGGGGGCCCACTGCTGCCCTGCCTTGATCTCAGCCCTGGCATGAGGACGAGCATGCAGGTACCCCCCCAGTGGTCCCCCCTAATTGGGGGGGAGGGGGGCAGGATGAAGCCCAACCCTGTCCCTGTCACCCCGCATTTTTGTGCCCCTTCCCCAGTTTGAAACCCGGAGTTTGAGCACAGCGGGGTCTTGCTGAGCCAGATGGATGGATAGGCAGACAGACAGACAAGCAGCTCAGGAACTTACCGTCGCTATCCAGACCCCCCTTGGCACCAGCCCAAGCTTTTTCTTGTCCTTCTTTTTAATGCCTTCTCCTTTTCTTACTTCCTCCCCCTCCTCCTCCTCTTCCTCCCCCCTCAGGGCTTTTCCGTGGCACAAGAGGAGTCCGGGGACCACTTTCCTTCAGGTCTCTGTTGGAAGGGGTGAGACGTTACCAGAGGTGACAGCCCGCAGCGGGGGAGCACGTCCCAGGGGACCCCTCCGCTTTGGAGTGGGGGGGGTCTGGCAGCTTCCTCCCACCGCCATCCTCCTCCCGGCTTCAAGCCCAAACCCCGCCTCGGCCGAGGAGGGGGGAAAACCCACCTTGCCCCCAAATGCCC
>JAOEHY010040631.1:0-15297 GCA_025447955.1 Psilopsiagon aurifrons
GTGTTATCAGCGCTGTTCTCAGGCCACAAGTCAAAAACATAGTGCTGCACCAACTACTAAGAAGGAGAAAAATGACTACTACTGCTGAACCCATGACACCATCCTTGAAGACATTTAAATGATGTGTAGATGTGGCATTAGGGATATGGTTTAGTGGTGAACTTGGCAGTGCTGGATTAATGTTTGGACTTGATGATCTTAAAGATGATTTCCAACCAAATGATTCTATGATTCTGTGAAATTTGTTCTTTTGTTTGATTCTTTCATCTGACAGCAGAATTAGTTTAAACAGTTCCAGTAATGGTTAATAGGCTCCCATCTGCTGATGCCCTCAAAGAGGCTTTGTCAAATCTTTTACTTTGTCAGGTACAGAATGGCTCTTGAGCAGTCTCCTTGCTTGCTTGTTTTTCTCCAGTCAGGAGCAGGGCCCACAGGCAAGTGCCCAGAAAGGACCAGGGAACTGACTGGTTCAGGTACTTCACATCCTCATTCAGACACAGTAAAAAGACAAATGAACTTCAAAGACCCTATTTCTAGGCAAGCTCTTGTTCCTCTGGACTGTTCTAGAAAAACTATGTTACAAGCATTTCAAAAATGCCCATTAAAAAAGTATTCCCTTTTCTGAATTTTCAGAGATGTGTTTCAGGTCTAATTCTGGTTTTTGGATTTTGCAAAGAGATCCTCCCTGAGTAAAGTCTTAGGCAACTGCCAAAAATCTAGGCAAGGTGCTGATCTGGAAGAATGTGTTTATTTTGCTCTCTCATTGAGAGATTTGAGTGCATTGAGTGTACTCATTTGTTTGCAGTCTCCTCTTACCAAGTATGCTGCCTGCAGGAGACAATTAGTTGAACAGAACATTCATAATTAAATTGCTCATTGAATCTGTCCTGGATTTTTTTTTTTTTTTTTTTTTCTTCTTAGGTTTTACAGGGAAAACCTATTTTTATTGAAATAGGATTTGAAAAAGTGGAGAAACACAGCAAAATATCCAACAGTTTATTTTAACAGAAAAAGGCTATGATGTACACTATCATTACTGGCTTTTCAGATATTTCCAACTGAATTGAAATAATGAATAGTTGTTTAACACATTTGCTTTGATTAAGTCTCTGGCTTATGACATTTCACACAGAAATAGACTTTATACTGCTGTTAGTAGTAAACGTTGATGGCACCCTTGTCCACTAATGCAGTAAGTAGACCTTAAGGTGTGCTGTGTACCTACTGACTTCAAGGAAAGTCATTAAAAAGTCATAAGATCCATAAACATGTGCCACATAGCAATATGAATTGGAGCACAGTTCTTGAGGTCTTAGACATATTTTTCTTATTTTGAAAAATTGTGTTCCTGTAACAAGTTGCTCTTTATTCATTCATCTATATATTCCAGTACCTAGAAATGTCTCCCAAAGTATGGGTACCAATTTAACAGACAGTCTGCACCTATCAAATAAAATACAGTCCTTGCTATGCAGTTTTCAATTTCAATAAAATGTGCATGAGAGAAAGGAAAATTACAGTAAAAATGGTATTATCATTTTTTTGTCAAGGAACTGAGGCATAGCCATCGCTCTCAGAAAGTATTTAAATTCAGGCTAGAAAGAGTAAGTACTCAAATGATTCTGGAGATTTTGAGTCGCCTTTGCAGTAAAAAAGGCCTGCATAAACCAAGATTATGCTGGACTTGGAATTCCGAGAGTTATAAACATTTCTCAGTTAATGCAGCATTAAAACATAGTATTACTTATGACTGAATATGTTTATGCAACCCTCATCCTGCCACCGTGCAACTTTCCAGAAATTGACTTTGCAAATGTAATGTTCTTTTAATAAGCTTCTCATATGTAATCTAATACTGAAAAAAAATTGCAAGAAAAAATAATGTTAATGCTGGCAATCGAATCTTTATAATTGGTTAACTTCTTCATTTACTTAACAAGGAATTTACATGTTTATATTAAAAAGCTGCATCGTGACAGAAGACATTATATGAAATCTGAACCCCAAGGAAGATGAAGATATTTTTCTCCATTGGCCTCTCTGAGAGCAGGATTTCCACAACAGAGTTTTAGATTCAAGAAAGACAGGAAGGTATCAAAATCAGATGCATGTCTGACTTTGAAAAATCTCATCTCTGCTAAATAAAAGAAAAAAGAGAAAAAAAAAAAAAGAAGAGGAGGGAGCAGAGCAGCCGTATGTTTTAAAAAACTTATTCTCCAGAATTTCCATAAAACAAGAAACATTGATTCTTAATGTGGCTGAATTTTAACTGTAAAGCTCATCTATTATCTTTATTCTCATGTTTCAATTTGTACATAAACTGGATCAATACATAAAAATTCTTTTTAAATTGTGTGATAATTAATTTCAGTAGACTTTACTTAAATATTAATTGCTCCACATTCTCTGCATAACTGTACTAGTCATATATTCTGCCTCATAACTGCAGTTCTAGGCAGATAATTAGCACCAGTTATTTATGTCCATTTCTAGGTTTTAGATGACACTTTCTATGACAGAGCACACCCACACTATGTGTAGCCAACAGTGGGACTATGAATTTGGTATCATGATGCACAATTTTATGGATCAGGCAAGACAAAAATGCACAGCTACTGGCTTTCCCACCCCAACGAACAGCAGGAACCCTTGAAGTGAGGCCAACAGCATGCCAAAGCTATTTTGCAGGAACAATAACAGCACAAAGTAATATGTAACAATACCCAACCAGAAGAAAACTGTAATGGATGTAAGATGTGAAGATTTAAGGTCTCCTCAGAGATGTTACTGAGCTCAGAAAAGCTGTATTCCAGTGAGTGGGATACTGAAGAAGGAGTCAAGCCTTCTGAGATTATGCCTTCCTTCTCCTGTACTATGCACAATTTCAAACTCATTTAGAGATGCAAATTGGTGGAATTTTTGCTTAAAGCTTTTCTAGCTGAGCATAGCCTTACCAGAACCATGGGTTCTCATCTTGTTCTGCTGGAAAAACAGCTCTGGTTTTTGTCATACTCTAGTTTTTACTGACTTCAGTACTCCTTTTCCAGGATTAAAGCACTTTCTTGCTGTAAACAAAAAAATTGATGATATATAGAAAAAATCTGCAAAACAGAATTTTCAGAAACTGTTTGACAATAAACTGTGCTTTGTGTATGACTTTTTTAACACAGTTAAAAAAAAAAAAAAAGACAACAAGTGGTTTTCATCTTAATACTGAGGGACTTAGAAAAGATGAAGGCAATTATAAGCAACTTGGTGAGGCAATAAAGTCCCTTCTTGAACCCATGGAGAGGATTTGGCTAAGTGGCAAAGTTTGAGGGGTTAGAATTAAAGTAAAATAAAGTAAGAGTATTTAAAATGTGCTCTTTTTATTGCTATTTATTCTTAAATATCCTGTTTTATAACCTTCAGTGCCTTAGGCTGGCAATCTAGATTGTAAGGGTGTAATGTGGAGATATGGTGCCTTGGGAAGAGGATAGAAGTATTTTGCACGAGTCCCGAAAGCTGTGGAACATCATTATGGAAGCTGCAATAGTTGGACTAGCTGATTTTTAAAAGTCCCTTCCAACCCAAAGCATTTTACGATATTTGTGTGATGAAGGTTCAGCTTGCTTCCCTGAACTAGTGTCTGATAAACCACTTTCCTTTTCCTTGCCTGAGTTGGATAGTGTCTCACAAACACTGAGTTATGATTTTCCACAGTAACTTTTCACCTCCCACAGGTTATTTTATTTTATTGTGAAAGAAAAATGTTTCTAAGTATCATTTTGCTTTGAAAGGGGAGCTTATCTCCAACATTTAGATTGGCAAAAGCATTTAAAGAATCATGTATTTCTTGTCAGGCTCAATTTTCGTTTCTTTAAAGTGTATTCATCTTGTTCCCCTGTTCTTCATGTATTCTAATGCATAAATAACATCCTATTGTAATTCTTTTTATCTGACTCTTCTGTTTACCTCCTGGTGCATGTGGAAATCTTAGAAAAAGCCTATGGAGTGGAATATGGTTTTATCTCTATACCGTATATAGCAGAATAAGCAGTGGGAGCTGAGGAGTTGATCAGCAACAAACAGAAGCTTTAAAAGAGAGGGAGAGTCAAACGTGTCACTTAAATGGAGCTTTTACTCTCCAGTGCTTTAATGAAGAGGCCCTTTAGCTGCATTATTTTAATTTGTTGGGAGCAAAAGGTTTTAAAGCTGAAGTCAGATATTTCCACCTTCAAGCAAGTAACATAAAAGTGTTTACAAAATCATTAGCAATTTTGAAGATAAATGATCCTTCTCCAGGTCAACTAATTTAGGATCATTGTGAGCAAAGTCTTCAGAACGATTTAAGAGACAGCTTACACTAGGAAGTGTGAATGACAAAAGAACAGGTTTTGAGAAAAGAAAGATGCCATGATAGTGATAAGAAATGATGGTTCCTTATCCATCATGCTTGGATAAGGAGATATGACTGTGAGGCAAAATATTTGCATACAGTGTTATTTTGCAAGGTTTGCTGCTAATAGAAGCTCCTCTAAACAGCCCTTTTTTGCCTTTCTCCGTTATATTACAATGGCTTTCTCCTTAGGTGCTGCTGATATTTTAACTTTTCAGTGCCTAAAAAGTGTCTGAGACTTTAAGTTATGAAAAAAATCTGGAAGCAAATGTGTACCAAAGTGTTTCCTCAGTAACAGTTCTTATCCAGACTGCAGGCAGCCAAAAAAAAACCCAAAACAACAACAAAAACAAAAAACCCACACATCTCAAAAAAAGTCCTCAGCCAAGCAAAACAGAACCAAACAATCCAGTATGGTTTAATCCTGCCTCATCTATAAAGAAATATCAAGACTTTCAAAATGACTGTTTAAGTCTGAGGTGAGCTGAATTTCTTCCTGGATGTATCCGTCTCACTATATTTTCTCTAGTGGCAGCCTGAAGGTAGGAAAATAATGATCAGAGTGCTCCAGTATGTACAATTCAGCTAGATGAGTACAGACTTTTGAGTGCCTCAGCAGCAGAAGAAATGTTCAGAATCATTTCAGAAATGTTTTGTCTTCAGAAATAGCCAGAGAGCAACAATAGTCACAGCAATTTGCATCCCTGAAATTCAGAGGTTGCATGGCCAACTGATTACCATTACAGTATTTCTTTAGTGTGTGCTATGTTGCAAATGACTCTGTCAGAAAGGTGTATGCCCATTATTTTCTTCTTTTTCTTCTCAGCTGTCTTTCTTCCCACCTACTGTTCATTTTCCCAGTGTGACTGCTCATAAGCTTGCTACAGAAACTGGGCAGAGATGGCTGTGGACCTTGGTTAGGAACTAGAGAAGTGCTCAATTGTCCCCACAAAAGCATCCAGGATGAGAATACAAGATGTCATAGAAATCCTAGATTGCTTACATGGAGCAAAGGGTATATGATCATTGGAAATTACATCCTAGATGCCCTTGGCATACTTACATCCATGGTCTACTGGCACACAACACAGGTTCTCTCTAAATGTATGCATACCAGCAATAGGAAAAGCAGCTGCTAAAATGGATACAAAAGTGACTCATGCAGTGCTACTAAAAAGTTGATTTTTGTGTCCTGTAGGATATTCATTTGTTCTTTCTTTGTTTTTTTATATCATTTAAAATAAAAGTAATTTACACTTTGCAATATGTATGCTCACCTAGGTAACCTGCGATAGTGAAAAACACATCAAGTCATATCAAAGCTATGATGCTATGTTACAGAGTTTTAAAAGATATATCACTTGCAAAAAACAGTAATTGAAAATTTAAAACCTTCCTATAAAAATGCACTGCAAGCAGGTTTAATAGTTTGGGGCCTTTTAAAAGAACAGTTCAGCTAGATTTGTTTGATTTGGGGATCTGGATTACAAAATATATGCATATTGCATAACTGAAAGTTCTGCTCAAGCATTCAGAGTTTTTAAGACAGCAAAAGGGAACAGACTACATTTAATCCTAAAGCAGAGGACTTTCTGTGAGTTGTATCATTAAATGCATTTCCTTTTCTCTGATAGAAAGGCAAAGGGAAAAAAAAACCCAGAAACATTACAAAGTAAAGACAAGGTGTCTGGGAAAAATGCTGGCAACTAACAGTGGTATGCATGATTTTATAGAGGTTACTGGATGGAAAGCACAGAAAGTTTCTATAAGTTGGAAGAAGAAATTTGAGCTAGGATCCCTGAAAATTAAATAACATGGCCATTTAAATCTAAAGTAGAGTGAGAGGCAGACTAAGCTGCAATAGTTTCCTTGAGCTCTTTCTTACTGTTCCATGGCTTAATATTCTCCAGAGCGTTATTCGGCATATATCCACATGAGACCAAGGGAAATAATAGTCAATGGGAAAAGTGGCAAGATAAAATGTATAAGACAGAAAATTGCTCTAAAACGTTCTTCAGAAAATGTTTTTTAATATCAAAAGACATTTTCAATCTATATTTTAATTCGTTTTTCTTCTATATCTCGGGCAACTGGGATGAGGGTTTTAAGGCTTGCACATCTGTTTTAAGAGTCATTCAAACACTGTTTAGAAGAAAATTCTCTCAGGTGAAGAGGGTCATCACAAGGTCTTTCTATCATTCATGCCAACATCCACCCTTCATGTGCTTAAGTAGGGCAGGAAAAGACAGGTAGGAAGAAGAATTTTGGCTAGGAAAATGATAGCAAAGCATCTACTCAGGCTTTGAAGCACATTTACAACATATTGGATCCTTGCTCTGCGTATTGTTCCAAAGTAATTATTGCTGTTGTAGCAAGTGACATCAATGATGCTTTGCTGAATAATGCTGGGCTCAACAACAGCTGAGAGCTTCGCCTATAGTATTTTAGAATTTTTATCCATACTTAGATATGATTTTTTTTTCTACATTGTTCCAAATGAGATTGCACACAATGGCAACAGTAAATTATTCTTGAAATTAAGGGACAAGCAGTGGTTCCATATATCAGCATTTTGCAGGGCAAGAGTCATCAAGTATAATTAAAAGAAGGGACAGTGGACAGGTGGAAACTTTATTTATTAATTTCTGTCTATAAAGAAATTCTATCATAAGCTCTTTAGCAACACTATCTTACTCTGTTACTCTGACTCAGTTTTTTGTGACATACCCACCCATAAGCAGATGAGTCCTGCATTTAGATAGAGGAACGTGTTGGCACACAGACAGCGGTTTAAAATGCCTCAAGGTGTATCAATTGCCAGCATAGGACCAAGTCCAGGAGATCACTTACTGCCCCTGACAAAACAGCATCTCTCCTTCACAGGGTTATGTAAGTGGGAGGTATTCTGCAAAATGACATCAGCATTTCTGATGGACTATCACAGGCAAGGACATAGTCTCCCAGGGTATTGACAGGTCAGAGCAGAGTGCAGAGTTTCAAATTCATATCACTGTTTTGCTGTGGGTATACCTCTTTTTCAGTAGCTTGTGTTGTTTTTTCAGGCACCTTCATTTTCTGTGCTTGAAAAAGGGAACTGCTTCTAGAGTCTCAGTGCTTCTGATCTGACCCCCTCCCTTTTCAAGGGAAGTTGGAAGTGATAATTCAATACTGTATAACGTTATTCCATTAGAAAGCATCATGTACTTAGACAATTAGCAAAAGGAATGTGTGGAGAATAAGGCACAGACCCCGTTTCTGGTTAGGAAAAGAAATCGTTTATTTCCCGAAGGTCCAGGGTTGATATAGGCTATCTGAAGTACCCGCGTGTATGAGCGGCTAATGCAATTGGTTAGCTGACACCTCCCACATGGGTACATTCGCTTCTTCATTGGTTGATATCTTGCTCACCGGTTGCCTTGATTGGATGCTTCTTTCTTCCTCCTTATCTTGCCGAGCTCTCCCTGCAATACTCCCCAAAACTTTCCCAGCAGCATTCCTCTGCTATCTCAAAGTTCTCCCTGCAGCTGCTCTAGCTGAGAAATCCTCCACATCAAGGTTCTTTACACCCACAGGAATGTTTCAGTTTTATTCCAGAACTGACGATTAGCACCAAAAACTGAGGGGTTAGGGCTTGCCTATTCACTGACAGTCAGGTAAATCTCTTTTGTAGGCTATCAATCCAATTTACTATCTGTGGACTTAGAAAAAATTAGAGCTTGCAGGATGTCTCAGGATTTTCAATTAAGTATACTAAATAAAACTTGCAAAGCTGTAATTTCTGTTTCAGTATTTAAATTTCCTTCTGTTTATTCACATGTTAGTGCAATTCATGCGCTGTCTGGAAAACCAGCAAAGGGCCCCACACTTTTAAAATCTCCAAGGACATCCCTTACGAGAAGCTGTCTATAGAATGATAGCAGGATGTGCTGAATGCTATGTCAGAAGGCAGAGATGCACCCTTACAGGTGGTAATTAATGTCCATTGCAATTAGTGGAAGTCTTATGTATATTCCAAACAAAAGATATGAGAATCTCCAACATAATACCAATGCATAAAAAATCAGACTTTAAAAACTAGGCAAGTCTCAAACATATGGATTTCCAGAGGAATTATTTCTTTGTTCCTTCTTTTTTTTTTTTTTTTTTATTAATTCTTTCCTTCTTTCCTTCAAATTGCAAAATTGGTGGATGGGTGATAGCATTTGCACCTAGCATTTGATACAAATAAGAATCGAGAATGTAGTTAAGCTAGAAAAGAAACACTGATCTGAGACCTGAAAAGTGACCAGAAAAAGAGTAAACACAAAGTAATGATAAATGAAATGCACTGAGTTGGAGAAAGTCTAGCGGGGCACAAGCAGGATTGATGATTGGCGCAAGTTATTTATAATTTTTGTTAAGTCATTAGTAGTCAGGTCTATTAGTGAAAGACTAGAAGAGTTTAAACACCTCAGAGGCCAAGGAAACAGATGAAAAGGACTGTGTTCTGTAACTGTATAAGCAAAAAAGAATAATTAAATTTGGCATGATGTATAATAATATTTGGCAGACATAATGCAAGGATGTTCATTTGATGAAGGAGACAAACCTGGGAAGTAATAACGGTGCAAGAAACACATTGGATTAACTGTGGACAGCAAAGTATTCATCAAATTGCAATGTGTAGCAGCTGCCAGAAAAAGGGCAGTGCGATTTTAGGCTGCATGCACAAAGACATCATGCGGTGTAGGAGCCAAATAACAGTATCGCTGCAGTTCCTATGTCATCTCAGTTAGACTATTGCATGATGCGGGGTTTTTTTGGCTGCATATTATCAAAAAAAGACACACAGAATCTGGCAATATTTAAAGAACAGCAACAGAAATGGTGTGTTGGCTGGGGGGATGGATACCCTTTGGAAAAAAAAGCTTATTTAAAAAGACATCACCATCCTGAAAACTGCTTTAGTTTCAAATGAAGAATTAAAGTAGCTTAAAGTACTCTTACTCTCTCCTTGACTTTCTCTGCCAGATTCATTTTTCTTTGCATTTCTTTCAGTTATGCTTTTTGTAGAACTCGTATGGAGTCTGAATAAGAATACAAACTGAAAAGGGCATTCAGGGAAAAGAACGCTTCTATTAAACTGATGGTGTCTCTTAGTACATATAATTTCATTAAACTGCACATAGAAATAGAAATGGAACTACAAATGTTTGATCTTTAATGACCAGACTTTATACCAAATTATTTAATTGTAAGGAAGAATAATTAAGAGCAATGATGAGAAATTAAGAGAAGGAAATTACATTTGGATACCAGGACCCCATTCTCCAAGCACAAGCCATTTTCATATAAAGCAAATAAGTGCTCCACTTTCAGAATCTGACAAAATTGCATGAAAGAAATTTTACCAAATATACTGGTAGAATCAGTTCTGTAGTGTCAATGAAGTTACTGGGTCTTAAACCATCTCTGAGATTGTTCATTATTATGCAATCTCAGCATCTGCTTACTATTTGTGAGCTTTTACAGTGGATCTTCTCAGACACCAGACTTCCTTCTCTTCCTCTCTCTCATCCACACATGCATACTATATACACATTTAGCATATACAACAAAGGACAGTTTTCCAAGCAACACAGACAATGTAAACATACATTATCCATTAGCTGCAGTAAGGCGTATACATTTAAATTCTTATCTGGGTTGGGATACATAGATAGTTTTGGGTTTTATTCCCCTTCAAGCATCAGTTAAAATTTAAAAACTTTTAGTTTATCAAAAGTATAAACAACAAATGAATAAGCTGTCAGTAGCACTTAGTAGTGCTCTGTTAGCAAACTAAATATTTGGCTTTACTCAATACTTTTGCTTTATTTAATTTTATTTTATTTTATTTCAAAAAAGATAACTGAGATTGAACAGGGACTGGTAACTGTGGGTTACAGTTGTCTACAACTCTTAAGACACCTGTTAAGAGTTCTCTAAATGGAAATTCATTCATTTTCATGGAGGAATTACATTATCGACATTTGTCTCTGTGTATTATGGGATAAGCAGAGTCAGATTCTCCTTGACATAACTGTTTTGGGGAGCAGCATGACTGAAACTGATGCCATCAGTCATCAGTGTCTTGGTATTATGGCAATAGTCTTCCATTTCAGTCCTCAAATCCACATTAACACCTCAGAGCAGTGCATAATCATTCATGTTATTTCTGAGTCTTCCTGACCCGTTACCTACCTGTCTAATCACGACATTTCAGGAGTCCTTCCCTTCCTCTCTCCAGGTTTTGTTCTCAACTGAAGTTCTCAGTGTTGAACAAATATGTAATTTGGCTGGCAAAAATGGATGGTAGGAAAAGCTGGAGTTCTAACAATTCTTTCAGTTATATATAAGTAAATACAGGGTAACTTCAATGAAGAACAATGATTTTGTGCAGCCAATACTGAGATTTTTAAATGTGTTTTTTTCTCAGAGGATGTCTATATTTTTTTTAAGATGGATGGTGACTGTTGCTAAGCCTAGGGAGAGAAAGATAGGGAAAAATAGAAATGGATATTTAAATATTTCCTTTGAAAACAACTCTAAAAGTTCCCATTAAACTTACGTTGCTTCCTGAAAAGTTATTGTTTCAGATTTAGGAAGTCAGACTTTAAAACTATAAAAAAGGGGTTTATTTTTGCTTCAGAAGTATATCTCAATGGTTCTTCTAACAATCAATGCCTTCTGATATCTTTAAAGCGTACAAGGTAATAACGTGAAGTGGTTATTTATTCTCTGTCATCATATATATGCTACAGACATACCGTATAAAGTAACATATGGATACAATAGTTTGTGTATATGTATATTTATACATATATATATAAAAACCATGCACATGTTATCTTACTTTCTTTATTTGTGTTGTATCTGTGGTAGCATTTCAGTAAAGCATTCTTTAATCTGCATTGACCACTTCTTTGGCATCAAGTTATTAAATGCTGCTACATTATTTAAATCATTAGTTTTTCTAGCTATCTACTGGTTTTACAAAGCATTTCCTGTGTACTCCATGTTTTGCAACCATTCAGGTAAAAGAAGTTGGCATCATGGTGTCAAGAATAAACTTTAAAAGGGCTCTCTAAAAGTAATCCTTAGAAGGTATTCATTTGACCTTCAGTGACAGAGCTTATGCCTTGCAAATTGATTAATACAGATACAATATCAAATCATTTTTCATACAATTTTTTAATGTTTGTTAAATGTTGGAGCAGTATGTAAACAGAGTATTTGGCATTTTTATTAGGCTGCGGAACTCAGTCATTTCCTTTGCAACAACATCTCATAAACTATTTTGACAGTCTAATAAACTATAAAAAGCTGTGGTAAAAACTGGCTCTGAATGTTATAACCGTACAAAATGGAAAGAGCAAGAGAAAACATCTATCACTGAGATTATTATCACTGTTGCCATGGCAACCTGGTTGCAATGGCAATATCTCCATGGTTCTGCTGTTTGTTATCATCTTTCTTGATTTTACATCATTGAAATTGTAGTAATTACACTCTGCCTGATGAAAAATGCATGCTGTCATGGCAACTAAGTCAAATATTCTTAATCATTTCACCTCTTCAATCTAAAATGTAATTGTTTGTCAGTAAAATAGGTTATACAGAAGGCTTCTATGGACTTATGATTGCCTTAAGTGTTTTGCAGAAATCGTGCTTTTAGGCTCAAGACCCTAAGCTAAACTAATAGTCTACAATGGTAAACAATGACTCATTAGGGAAAGTAATCAGCTCTTATTAATTGCAGAGTAACTGTTCTAATGTGATAGAATAATAAAATATAAACATATTACTTGAAATCAAATGTACCAGAGAACACTGACAATATTGCTAGAATCTAGTGGTGAATTTTACATGATTCAGATTCTGTATCCTTTTCATTTGAGTCTGCTTGCTGCTTACATGTCAAGAGTATCCATATAAAACTTAAAATACTTTTTTTTGTCATATTCATTGACTGCACCCTCATCTTCACATACCCTTTTTATTTTGTAAATTCAAGGCTGAAGATTTAAAACACTAAAGACAGTCTAAGGGAAAATAGTAATAAATACATCAGAATTTTGAGCATTATATTATTATTCAAATCTCTTGCTTTTCTGTCTGATATACTGTGCTTCTCTTCAAACAGATTGTAAACCAAATTTTCATAGGGATTGCTGTCCAGCTTGATCATTGGGCCAGCCATGTCAATTCTGCAATGCAATGGGAACATTGTCTTACAAGGTACCAATTGCAGGTACAAATGATCACATTTGTAAGTCTTGTTTCCCAGATCATGCATTTTTGTCTCCCAGAAAGCTGCTTGCTCTTCAGACTATCATTTAAGCTCCAGTTAATTGTTACTTCAGTCAGCTATCATGATTAGTTACAGGGTCAGACTTGCTGAGGGCTTTTTTTTTTAATTGGACCTGTTTGCTTATTCTTGAGCATGTCTGATGATAAACTTGTTCTCACCACTTTGGAATGGAGTGAACTCTACTGATACTTATCACCTAAGCTTGCGTATGTGCTGCACTTTGTGCTTCTTTCAAGCCTCTTACTACTGTTCCCAAACAAGCAGATGGTTCTAGTTAAGTTGAAGAACAGCACCAAAGTTTCTGCTTCAAGCATGATTGATTGCTTGTTCTATTGATATTTTGTATATATTGTACTTTGTGCTCTCCGGGGAACATGGAAGAAGAATCAATTAGGGATTTGTTTTGTTTTGTGCTGGGAATATTAGCGTGCACCCATGTACCCAGCCCTGAACTATTTCTACTTCAGTAAGCTCTTCTTTTAAATACTTCACACAAATATTAATGAATTCTTTAGAACACTTCTGTGAGAGAAGGAAGCATTGCTGATGGGTAACTGATATACAGGGAAATAAGGAGCCTTATTTATGATTCATGGCCATGCTAGAGGCTATGAGGTACTCTGCAGTCTAGCATAGTTTTTCATTGAGGTCTCACCTAACAGATCATTCTGATTTTAAGGTCAAATCATGAGCTATTCAGCCGAAAATCTTTCTCAGTGTAACTACTGGGACCTATCCCCCATGTATCATCTTGCGACTCCATAGTGACTCTACCATGTGTGGAGTTTAGGTTTCGGGAAACTCTGCTAAAATGATATAACAACTGGGAATGTGCTGAGCCACTGGCAATTATTTCCCAGTACAGAGTGTGATTTCTCCCACAGAATTACACAAGTTCATCCACAACTCAAGTTGGGTAGATAATTTGTCCTTTTGTGATAAACATCCTGCTACTTTTAATTTAACTGCTCCTTTGTCCAGAAGAAATCAAAAGCTACATATGTCCAGTTTTCCCAAGAGGGAATCATGCTGTCAAGCACCATTTCTGTAGGGAAAAGAAACCAAAGAAAATAAAATAAAAATAAAAATAAAAAAGAAAAGGGAAGAAACTATCCACAAAACTAAAACTGTAGCAATTTGATATTGTCCATCAAATGCAAATATCAGGCTTTAAAGCACAAAAGCCACAGGATACCCAGTTGGTAAAACAATAAAAATGGGTCAGATCCCAAGGAGCTAAAATATGGCTCAGTATTCATCCTTTACGAAATTTCTGTTGTTATTGAACTTACTGGCTTATGAGTCACTGGGACAAAGTAAGAGGGGAAAAATGCATCATGACCTTCAAATGAAATATCTTCTTTCTGGTAACTGTCCTCAGGTTTCCATCCCAGACTTAGACAAAGTTCTGTCAGTCATCCCACTTTAATTCTTATTTCAACATTCTTAGTGGAATCTCTTCATGTTTATTGACAACACTAAGGTCCGTGAAGTTATACTCTTGAAGGTCCGTGAAGTTGCTCTTTTCTTTTTAGGAACCCAGGAGCCTTCCCATTTCTTAATGTCATCTGGGATTTTCAAATGCTTCCAGACAGGCATCTTTCCATTGACTTTAATGGAGTTTTTAACCAGGCCATGAAACTCTGCCTTTGTTCTATATTTTCTGCAATGAGATGTTCATTCAGGGCGCTACTCTCTGTGCCATAGATGCTAACATTTCTGCCTGGTGTCTTTTGATCCTTTTTGACTGCTTATCACAGTAGCTCTGCCTTCAGATGACATGTCCTCCAAGATTACCACTCTCTGAATCTGCCATATCTTTCATTACTGACACCCACTGCTTAATTTCCCCACTTGCACCCCAGTTTGGCTATGGTCCCCTTCTCCACATAATGGCTTTTGGTGATCTGCAAACCCAAGAACTCTTATTCCTCTCTCTTGCTGGTAAGCTTGCCTATGACTTGAGATAGTTTTTTGCCTCATAGACAAGTAACCACAGCATAAGGAATGTAAACATTATGAGAGAATTTATTAATTAACAGCAGCCTGAGAAGCAACATAGCTTGAGGGTTGCATTAATACTTTGCTCGCTTTTTGTGAGCCACTGACAGAGTGGGAAGCCTCACTTCCACTTCTAAATAATACAGCAAATTACAGGTGATCATGCATGATTCACTGCTAGCAGAAATTTAGGCAGAACGAATAAAATTAATTCATTGATTAATTAATACTTCATATCTGTCTTCTCTTGCCTCCTCTACTGTTATGTACAATTTCTCCTAAACAACTTGTTATGACTGTTTACACAAAAAAAGATTCAGCCCCTGTGCAGAATACTTTAAGTCTTATTTTAAGCTTGACTTGGTGCAGATGCAAGACCAAGACAGAAGGATTAGTAGTAGCCATAGGCCCTGTATTACTGACAGATAATGGATTTTTGTTTGCTGACAAGGGAGAGGTTTGTACCATGACTACAAAAAGGTCAGTTTTTCCCATAAAGTAAGACAAAACAGTGTTTGTGAAATTTCAGGTGCTTAAGAATTTCCTTTTTTTTTTTTTTTTTTTTTTTTTTTTGTTTGTTGAACTT
>JAOEHY010040631.1:29556-50531 GCA_025447955.1 Psilopsiagon aurifrons
ATATCGGGCTCCACCTTTTGTAACAGTCTTTCAGAGCAGGAGAGGCTGTGTGCAGTGTTCACACTCGTGAATAACCTTGGCAAGAATGTCCATTGCAAAGTCCACCCCTCGATCATGAGTCCATCTGTATGTTGCACCTCTGCTCTCATGGCCTGAAGTGTCATGGGCCCACCAGGATCAAAATAATTTGCCCTCCTCTTCAGCAGTTTCTGCAGCTTTTTGTTGGGGACTCCATCCAGCATCTCCAATGCTTCCAAAGAACTGAAGGAGCACCGTGGATTAGACACTTGCTCATACTGTCCCACACACCCTGCCACTCATGAATGTCCAGCCTCAGGGAAAGTCTCTTGGTCATCCTGGATTATAGCCTAACCCCAGACATGGCCCGCACCCCAGTCTGCTTAACTCTTGGGACCAAACAAAATGGTCGTGGGTAAGACACACCCTGTATGCATGCCAACATGGTGATCCCCATCACAATCAGCAGGCAGGTCTCAAGGATACCCAAAGGCCATTCAAAACCGTCAGAACTCTCAAATGATGCTGCTGTGCTTGTCCCTGGGGCTGGTGTACCTGCTGTGCTTGCCGGCCCTCTCACCACCAGCTGAACCCATGACACCTGTCTTTACTAATACTACAGCGGGATCTCTTCTTCATCAAGTAAATGGACAAGTTGAAATATATCTTAAGAAAGCTTCTGGACTGATTTTTTCTCCAACAGATCATTCCATAATGGGCTCCACTGAGCATTTCTGCTAACAATAGCAAGACTGAATCCCACAATACTGCCAAGCACCATGGGTACATTGCACTATTACATATGGTTATATTGAAAAGGGATCTTTATATATAGCTAATGGCCTCTGGTATCTTCAGTTCTCTCTGTCCTGAAAAGGTTGTTTTGTCTATATGACAAAACAGAAATGGATTTTCACTGTTATAGAGACAGATTAATTTAAAAAGGATAATCCTGCCTCACACAGAAGTGATGAGAAAAGTTCCAGATAGTATGTGCTCACTGCATTCAGAAATTATTAGATTGCATTTTACTTTGCTTGTTGGTGTGATGATGACCTTAGTAATATTTGTTGCTTTTTATTGTTTAATTTGTATAATTTATTATTAAAGAATTCTACTTTATAAGTTAAGAAAACCCTTGAAAAGGAAGTGATGTGAATCTGTGTGTATTTTTCAAACTGCAGATGAAAACGGAACATTTACCACTTTGTTTAAGAAAATATTTTTTTAAAGATATAATTACTTCTATTATCAGTGCAGTTCCTTGGGAGCATATTCGCCCTAACTTTACCTGACTCTAACATTCTGAGATTATTATGTGAATCACTTTTCATAGAGACCTACCTCTTCCAGCTTCTCTACAGCGAGTCTAGAGGGTTTAAGTTCTTATTTTGAAGAATTGCATCAGTTCAAAGTCTATAGCTAGGAAGTCTTAAAAGCAAACCTTGACAAAGGACCATTGATTGTTCACACTATTTGTCCCTTTCAAATAGCCCATTTCTCCCAGACCAGAGGAGCAGGTTAGGTGCAAAGTTTTTGCTCTATGTAAGTAGGTACCTCTTTGGATTTCAGTTATTTTTACTGGCAGATACTATCCTGGCTGAATGCACATGGCAAATATCTGAATCATTTGAACCATTAAGTAAAGGAATCACCACTGAAATCATCCATGTTTATTCATTTGTGTAGCATACATACTTCAATATGTGTAAGAGAGAGTATTCTGATTTTGTGTTTTCAGTACGCTTAGGCATCTAATGGTACCTTAGGAGCCCTACTGTCAGTTGTAGCTTTGATTATTCTGGGCATCATGAAAGTGCTTCTTATATGTTTTCCTTAAAAACTTAGAGCACTCCAGTAATCAAATAAAATATAATTGATAAGCAAGTAGAATATGCATAGAGAACATTAAAAGACATACTGATCACTAAAGCTCTTAACGGTGGTAGCACATATATTACAGCAATATGTTCTTTGGTAAAAAAATAGACCCTGTTTCCAAACACTAGGAATAATCACATACAAACACATTGTTACAATTGCTACAATGGGCATAATTTCTAGTAATTTTAAAAACTTTTATATAACAAACTAAAAAGTACTTGTGAAGAATCAAATTTAAGGAAAAATAGAAGTCTGAAGATGTCCCAGTCCTAATAGATCCCAGGTCTATGCTGTTTGATTTCTGATATATTGTTGGGCTCACAGTCAGTATGTCTATAGGGATCTGATCACGATAATCCTTGGTTTGTGTCAAATAAACCTGTGTTCTCCCATGCTGAGCTTCCTACAGCTGTGCAATAGCTTTTTCCTAGAAACCCTGTCAAGAAGGAGCACAGTAACAGAGGTCAGTTCCAACCATGAACTTTATGAATTGTTTAGTGACACATTAAAGGACAGCATCAAGTTCACTTATAAGCTTTGAAATGATCTTATTTCTAGGCTGTGCAGGTGGATGATTCCCTGTACATTTGATTCACTTGGTCAAGATTTAACCCATTGTCTCTTGCAGGTCTCCCCTCTGCAAAAGTCTCTGCTTTCTTCTTTTTATACTTCATAACAGTTTTACCAGAAAACCAAGAGTAGGGGAATCTGGAGATTATTTATGATGCAGAGATATTGCTAAAGCACAAGGCTGCTTCTTGACCTCAAGTCCACATCCAGGATGGATGCCCTTCTCCACAGACTTGTTTCAGAGTGGAGAACCACCAAGTTCACATGACATGCATAGTGCTCCAGGCTCAACATTAAAAAAAGCAAAGCTCCTGGTTTCTTCGGTGTTTGCCCTTTCAATGCCTTGGAGAATGACAACAAATTTACCTAGCTCAACGACTTGCAATTACAACTAGCTGAAATTTGTGCGATCTGATTTGCCAATTTCTTTCAGCATGCACCCTAAAGAAAAAAGACCAATGAATTAAATCTTACAGTGCCAACTTCCACACTTTCAGTGTCACTACTTATCAACCCAGCAGATATTAAATTTACCCTTGAATAAGCTCTAAACTGAAGGTACACCTGAATCCTCATGAAAGTTTCAGCTTGATTGCTTCCTGAGCAAATCCAGCTCATATTCTTACCACACTTAGAATACAAAGCTGACCTCTTTTGGGGGATGTGGAACCAAATAGACAAGATGACAGTCAAGTTAATATTTGTTATCTAGAAATGATTTAGTCAAAATCCAGTTTCTCTTTTGTTAGATTTCATGTTTGGGTTGACTCTACTTTATCTGGGAATGTTGTGACAAGAAATTTACATGCCAGCAGAGAAAGAAAAGAATCACCCACTGGCTACAAACTGATGGGTGCTATTCATACTATGATAGCAGTGTAATCCCACAGTCCCTTAGTGTAAAAATCATATTCAGCACATCCTTAGAGATCATATCTATGCAAGTGGCGTTTTTCCTCTTATGTAGCTAACTTTTTTTTTCTCTTTATCCCTCCTGTTAAACTTTTGGCAAAAGGAAGGATGTTGGAAGTATGAATTCTATTGGGACTAGCCTTGTGCTTCTACCTACTGCTGTTGGTGATGTAATATTCTCTCTCAGACAAGACATCTTTTCTTAGCCAAACCTTCATTAATACTTACAGAGCAGTAACACCAATGATGGATGCTTAAACACGTCATTCAGGTGCATTTAATGGAGCTGAAATGGCTTTTGAGCCTATGATAGTAGTCTTACATGAGTTGTAGAGGAAATCTGTGCAAATAACTGATTTTTTTTTTTTTTAATCAAATGGATAAAGAATAAATAATTGGAAAAAATAATTTGAACATTTTTAATATTCCCAAATAAAAGAGATCAGAGGCTTTATTTTCAGATTGACCAAAATATTAAATAATCAGGGGATAATTTAAAAAAGAGGTAATTTTTTCTAAATGAAAAGTTGTTTTGAAATGGAAAAATCAAAACATTCCACTTGAAAATGTCACAGTGATGTGTTTTGACTTTTTAAAATGCTTTTACTGAAAAATGATTAATTATACATGAATTTGCGAATTGTTTCATCATCTAAAGTATGCATTTTAGTTAGAATTACAGCTCCTTTCATAGGTTTTTTTTTTTTCTCATGTCTCTGGTCTAAATAAGCAAGATTTCTTCTCCAGTTTTTGTCTTTTAATTTGTTTGACATTTAACATATATAGCTATCATAAATTTCAAAGACTTGAACCATACGGTTGTGTTAAGAGTAGATCTAACTTCACTGAAAAGTAATATTTACATTCATAGCCACATACTTACACTAACACAAGGAGAGTACAATTTCTGCTGTAAGTTACAATAATTTGGAGCTCAATAATTTTTCTAAATTAAATTATTTCAGAGTCAAAATGTAAAAGTTTTAGACCAATGTTCTGGCAGTTATTGAGAAAGCTGTGATAAATCATGGCATGACCTATTAGGCACTCAACAACATCTACATAATTACTACAATGATTATTGCAAAGTTGTCTGTACTGCACTGTATGTTGTTGCTTCCATGATAGAAATTAAATACTGTCATAACATTATTTCTGTTTTCAAAGAGTTGTTTGGGCAGCTAGGGAAATGAGGTAGCATTCAATTTTAAGTTTTAAGTTGAAATACAATAGAGATCGGTGATTACTAAAAGTCATTACTGAGCTTGAACCTGCTATTTCCTCTTATATTTCTTGATTTATCTGATTTATATTTGGGTAAAATCAAATCCTGAGAGGAATAATTTCTGATTAGATCATATCTGCTATTTAGTATCTGTGGGGGATTTAATGCAATTGCTGCTAAATCTTGAAAATTGGCCAACTGGTATTTAACATCCTACAGATGAGTTGTAAAAAAAATATCTTTCCTTGTCTCTATACAAAATGCAAATACAGAGAACATGAAGTGTTATCACCTCTTTTAGCTATGAAAACCAGTTATTCCTTTGATAATCCTTTCCTGATTCATGTTTTTTTTCATGATTTTCTTTTAATAATATGTATTTTCATTATTTCCAAACTTGCCCTACATCAAATATTGCGAAAGGTTACTGACTAGTGTAGTTTTAAATCATGAAGAAAACTTTTTATCCTTTAAGACCATTAGGAAGAGAAAAATAGAACTAATACTACATTATTTATGTTCAAAACTAATTATACCTCTACAGTGAATGTTTTGTCTCTCTGGGTTTGATATAAAAATAATTTTTACGCCAATTATAACTGCTCAAAATGTAACAGTTTAATAGTAAAAAAAGAACTTTCTACCTTATAAAACCTTTGCCCCATAGTCTCTGATTTTGTAAATGGCTACAGCCCAATGAAATTTCTCAATGCTCTCTCTTTTGTTTACATTCAGCAGAAAATTTTGGCCTCACAAATAAATACTCCCATAGGACCCAGGTGAAATGAATGGTCAAGAGACATATCACACAGAAATGAATTTCCAACATGTTTTGTTTTTCTGTTCTGAAATGGAAGAATAATTCAAGCAAAGCTAAGTAGCACATCAAGCACTGTGATGTGTTTGTGTTAGCTGACACTTTCCTGGCTATTTTAAATAATAAACAACTGAAAAGAACCTTTCAGTATCTTGCTTGTATCAGCTGTGTTTGGAAGACAGTAGCGAACCAGGCTGTAATCTGGACATTACCCAACCCTCTAGTGTGAATGTTATAAATAGTGACTAACGAGAACTTTCAGACATCAGAGAAAGATTTCCTTTGCTGGGGAATTGTGTGGGAGTAATGTTCATACAGAGGTGCAAAGGAAAACCAAGAAAATTTAGCAATAGCCTAACTGGTTCTCTTTGTTGAAACTATTCCCAGGAGGTTCATACAGTCTGGATTTGTAGCCACAGTGTCAGAAGGACTGGAAGACCTTTCTGGAAAAAGATATATGCCAACATTAGAGTTTTTAACAAAGAGGATATGAGTTGAGGTTTAATTTGGCATCTTTTTCAATGTATCAGTATTCATGCCTGTTTCAGGCGTCAGCATTACTTTCAGATTAATCAAACTTCATAATAGAACTAAGTTAAGTAAAGCATAAGAAAGTAAGCAAAAGGTTTTTATCAGATGATAATAATATTGAGGTGTTCAAAACCATCAAAGTTTCCTTCTGTTCAAGATAGATCAAATTTCTTGTGCACTGTATTGAAAGTATTTCAGTTTACCTTGATTACATTTCCATTTACCTTTCTCTCAATATGTTTAGTTTATTTTTCCAGTAAATATTTCACCAACAGGAAAAAATTTCTGAGTTATTCTCTGTTTCTATCAACTGAAATGCTAAATATAGTCAGCCTTCATTATATGATTTCAAAGCAGCAAACATGATGCTCAGTGCATACTTTATTTCTGCTAGGAGACATCACATTTATAATTAAACTCCAATTATTATTACATGAAAATACATGGAATACAGCATGATTATTTATATTGTACTTTTAACTGTGGGATGACTTTTGGTTTTGTTTTGCTTTGTTTTTTTACCAGGCAGAAGAAAAAACATAATCATAGGGCAGAGGATGACATTTGGAAAAAATGCATTCTCTCTATGAGCAGGGTTTGTTGTCACAAGTACATAAGGACAATAAGATCTTTGGGAGAGTTCTGTTTGTATCAGAACATGTAGTATTCCTCAGGAATTAGTAAATTCGCCCAAGAAAGAACTCAAAGCTTTCTTTTCTATAGTTTATTGCAGTACTTCTCAAGAAAAGTTTTGCTCTTTTAGTCTACGGAAAACTTCTTTGTACTTAAAATGAATTAAGAGAAGGAAAGAAAAAGATTTTTTGTTTGTTTGTTTGTTCCCAAAGAGCAGTAAGGAGATGATGGATTAAAGCAGATGCAGACTGTTTGCAGTTACATAAGACTATTAGGTAGCCTGCTTGTTCTGGCTTTTGTAATTTGTCCATGTCCTAGTTTATATAACTCAATCCACTGTGAGCAAAAACATGAAATACCAGCATAGTTCATATTTCATTTTGTCAGCAAATTAGAAAAAAATATAAACCCAAACACAATAGACATTATATTTGCTGAGTATAGAACCGAGTATTTTTCATATCAAAGAAGTCTGAAAAGAACAGAAGGTTAAGAAGATTTTTTATTTTTTTTTACAATGAGCAGATGTGCTTGTTACTGTTGATGGACAAGCTTATCCATTTACATCAATTAATATCAACAGCAAGCACATCAATATGGAAGCTTGTCCTGACGCCTTGATTTTTTCCCATCTGACAGGTAATAGTAGGGCTGGGAAAATGTCACAACAATTTAGTCATGCTTCACTGGCTTTAACTAGTTCAGTGACAATGGGAATGCATCATGCTAAGATTCCTTATGATTCATAATGGTACTGCATTAGTCGGCTATTGCAGAGGATTTAAACTAGTCTTTGTCAATTAAGGGTTTAAGCTCAAATCCTTTTTATGGGTTTTTCATTTGTGCATTAAGTAAAAGCAAGTTAAAATATTTATGAATGGCACTGAAATGTGGAAACTTTCTTTAGGAACCTGTCTTTTCATATTGAGTCATAACTGAAACCAACTATGTTTGACAAAGAAAGGCTATTTCATCACATGGTATGGCTTATCCCTCCCCTTCTCTAAAGGCCCAAGCTACAATCTACTCAGATTTGGCATAAAAACTTCTGTGGAAACAAGCCTGTAGTCATAACCATTTTACACTGTAAGATGAAGTTATGCCCCAGCACATTTAAATATGATCAAGATACAACCATATTTTTAAATTAAAATATGACCATAATACTTGTAAATCATTTGAGTGCTTAACAACCCATGAAACACTTAAAAACCAGAAGTGAACACTGTATATGGGTCACTGAAAGGGATGCAGGGCAACCTTTCTGCTCTCCCAGCAGGAAAACCACAAGGCCAGACAAGCCTGGTTAAGACGTGCTGTCCCCATGGCTGCAGTGGCTGTCCAGCCCACCATCTGCAGGGTGTCCATGACTGGCTTCCCTAGGCCCACACATCCTGCTTTGGTGATGGTTCAGGGAGCTGCCAGCTTCACCCTTGGAGCCTCCCCTGCTGTTCAGCCCATTCAGCTCAGGGGAACCTCTGTGGCTTTCCGTTATTTTATATGTTGAAAACTGCTGAATATCCATACATTTTCTTCTTGAGGAGTAAGCAGCAAAGGGCCATGCTTTGCTTATTTTTTTTAGGTACTGCCTTGCTGTTTTCCATCAGTTGCACCAGGGCAGCTGAGAGCTCTTTATATCCAATATAAGCATATTTTATTGTTATGTGACATATTATTGCTTTGGGTAAGAAATGGTGACAAACCCTTATATGTAGAGACACATACTAGCACACTTTCTCCAGTCAGATATTTTCAACTGAAATTGCTGTATATTCAGATCATTTTATTTCTGCTCAGTTTTTGAAAAGGAACTCTACCTGAAGTAAAAGAGGATTCAGCATTCAGCTATAAGTCACTGATTTAACCTTTCTGTCATGAGAAAAGTAAAATCAACTTGCTTCCAATATAGTTAAATGTTTGGTTATATATGAAACTAGGTATTTGGGAAGGATAGGAAATTACATTTTCTATAATCAATCAATCATCTGCAAAGAGAAGTTTATTTAAAGTGACTGCTTTCTGATTACTTCTAGAAGAGATAAATAGAAAATTATTCATAAAGAACTCAATGTATTGATAATATGACAGGCGAGAGGTTGTGCTCTTCAGTGTAGATAATTTTCCAATTTTATGAATGCCGGCGAAACCAGACAATGTTATTTAAATCAACTTATACTAATGGCATATGCATATTGGATCAACAGCCCTATTAAAAATTTAATAGCAATAATTAAAATTTTCTAGTCAGTCTATGCCAACTATATGTGATGGTATCAATATGACAAATATATAAATACTGACGACATTTTTACCAATTCAGAAACTGACACAAAATGTTATAAAACCAGATAATAGAGCTATATGCCCATTAAATGTTTTTTACATACTTATCAAATGCCTCAGCCAGAGACTGGCACTGAAGTTGCAAACAGATGTGTGGTGTTGCCCCATGGCTCCACCCTGGGCCCAGAAGCTGCAATTTGTAGACATAGAATTATAGAATCATAGAATAGTGAGGGTTGGAAAGGACCTTAAGATCATCTAGTTCCAACCCCTCTGCCATGAATTATGTCCTTCATCATGGGACCTTAAAGCATGGCCTATCTTTGTGCCCACTGCCAAGGTGATGGGCACACAGCAGAATATTTTGTGCAAGGGACATGGAGATCCTCGGATCATATGGAATGCCATTCCTTAGGACAGCATGATGGTCTTTAGGAAACTCATGAGAGGGAAGTAACAGAAATTATCGTCCAAAATCATGAAGGTGGCAGTTTCTGTGTGTCCAAATCCCGTGCTTAATATGGCTCTGAGAGCAACAAAGGAGGCATTGAAACCACTTAAATATCATTAGTTTCTCCTTTTCTTCCTCCTTTTGAGAAAGACCTTTTTCTAGAATCCCAAATTTCTTAGGGCAAGGTAACAAGAGACACACCATTAAAATGCTGAACCTGAATATGTTTTTAGCTGGGTCACTTGATGGTTTTTTTTTACTTTCCTCATAAATTTAATTAGATTTAGTGTGTGAAAAAGCTTGATTCTTTTCAAAGGTGAAAATGGTAATTTTCAGAGAAATAAATACTTGCATTCAGTTTTTCTAAAATTTCAGTTTTCACTACATAAAACCTTTCACCATTGCTATGGAAAATTCTCAGAAAGTGAGAGATACAAATCTCATCCTAAAGACATTGAGAGATGGAGTACTAAAATCAGTGGAAGTATTTTCATCAAAATTTAAAATTGGTTTGATTTATTTCATCTCCTATTGTTAGTGGAAGCACCCTATTTTTTTTATTTTTTTTTTTTAATTAAGCTATTTGGTGGGTTCAATGTTTAGAAGCTTATATCTTCACTTGAAAAAAAATACTCTTATAACATACATAATATATGCCCAAAAAGGCATTTTGCAAGGAATGAAAGAGCAGCATTTTTGCATTTGGCCCACCAGAAGAGTTTATTTGTATTCCAAAATTAAATTCAGATGCCCACTAATATCTCATTTTGTTTCAGTCTTTCACATATTAAGATGTTAAAGTGTACATATTTGGTCTAGAAAGTGTAGCTTGGAGCCAGCAGACATACTCTTATAGAAATGAGGTCCTATTTTCCCCTTAGATGTACTAATCTCACCAAAATCAGTGTTAAATTGTCAGCATAAGCCCAGATGATGAGTGGCTATTGTAAAGCAACCAGCAGTTTGTGTTGCCAGTGAGACCTTTGCTTCAGTGTCACAGAATTCCAGGAAGCAACTTTCTTCCGTTTTGTTGGAAAGGAAATCAAGGGGTTTGCTGTTCTGGAGGTGCTGTAGAAACATCTTGGAGCAGTCATGTGCTCTGTTCTATAAGCCAAAAGAGGTGTTTCTTCAAGGCCTTTTTTAAACTGAGATGTGCTTCTGCTGGCTCAAACCCTCCCACATGCAGATGAGGACATAAGATAGGGCTATGTCTCATTATGCAACATACCTCCCACAGGCATCTTCTAAAAGAAAGCCCTGAGCAGCTGCATAGCACTCCTTTGGTCATGAATAGAGCCTTTAATATGAACACTGAAATGAGAATGATTAGTACTGTTACTGGCACACACAGCACCTGAGCGTTCATAGTTCAGTTCAATGCAACTGATGGAGCATCTTGCTTTCTAAGGGGATTTTTTAAGAGGAAGATTTGCTGGTGGGATATGCCGCAGTGACTTATGGCCCAGGCATTACTTGCACATGATGCTCTTATTCATGCTGACTACACAATCAACATCAATATTTCTTTAATTAGCAACTTACTGTGATTGTTTTGCAAGAATAAAATAACAGGGGCAATACTACAAGTTACAATCACAAGGATGCTGCTGAGATCCCACAGCCAGTACCAGGATGGAAAGTGAGAGCCTTGTCTGACCTGCTCAACAGGCAGAGACATGCAAATAGCAGTCATAAGAGGTGCGCATCATCACAGTGAAGAAAATCTCACTGTTGTAGATGGATATGCTCTCTGACAGCTCAGAAAGAAAAAGGAGAAATAGATCTAGTTGTAAGCAAGAACAGTATACTGGTAAATTAGTCCTATTTATATTCCTTGGCAAACTGAGCATTTTACCTGCTCTGCCAGGATCACTGCTTGACCCTAAAAATCTCAACTGTAGGAGGATTGTAGAGGCTAGTAACAGGCAGTGTGAAAAAATACTACTCATAGCTCATGCAACAAGGATTATTTATTCATTTAAATTCCTTCAAAAGTGAAAAAGCAACTTCTCCTTATGGCCTAAATGCCATTGATGTAATCTGAAAATACCTCCTGATATAGCAATTTAAGAAGCATCTCTTTACACACTGATCCTTCCTCCCTGCTTGATCAATGCCCTGCTTTTACAATAGCTATTGTATACCCCCATTCTCAAACAGAGTGAAAAAAGATGAGCCTTGCAATATGCCCTGCAGGTCAAATTCAGGTTATATTAAGTCAGAGAAGTGGAGGAATCCATTTCAATGTTAGTGAGGAGTGGATCTATTTATAAGGTCTTTTTAAATCCTTGCTTCATTTCACAGCATATATGACATCTGATTTTCTACAGCCCAGAAGACTGTGGCTGCTGGGGTATCATCTTATCAGGAAAACCAGTCCTTTGGTTTCTAGTTCTTAAAAACAGAATAAATAAAACAAATGAAGAAGGAAAAGAGAAAGAGAACTGAAGAAAACAGCAGCAGAAAGATTTTTCCTCCAAGGTATTATGACTTATTTTCTGTTGATAATACAAAAGTTGTGACATCTTTCAAGATGTCCAGTGCGGCATTTAGCTCTGGGACTTTGTTCAGTACTCCAGCAAAAAGCATTTGCAAAAATGTCCTGCAATAGGCCAAGTTCCAACAGTAGGAGACAACATTTGTGGAAACTGGGCTATGTATTTCAAAAAACATATAAGTGTGGGTTCTCACGTTTCTTAAGTGCTGAAAATCCAAATACTTTGCTATCTACAGATCTAACTTTTGCAAATACTTAAGCACATGGTAAACAGAAATTTCATGAGCAAAACCACTCCCTTGTTAAAGTGTTTTGCAGGATTAGCCATCTTTGTGCATACGCTATTTTTAACATAACGTTTCATACTTACTTTCCCTGCAAAATATAGAACACGTGTTTGCCAAATATCATATGCAGATCAATTCCCACTTTTTCTTATGCACTGAAAAAATGTCCATTGAACAGTGGCTGAGTACAGGAACTATTTCTTATGCAGGCTGTGAAACATCTTCAGTTTGTATATTAACAAAAGACCAATTCTTTGACTTATTAAAGAATGAAGCTTTTGGAACCTGCATAATAAATTGCTTTGTGGTTAAATTCATTAGCTCAATCAGCTTCCAGAGAAGCTAATATAATGTGAAGCTTTTAAGTCATCCTTTCAAATTATAGCACAGCAGCTCTGACCAATATCCTGGACTGCTTTTTGTTCAAGAAACAGCTATTCTTATAGAAGAATATTATGAACATCTGAGGGTAATTTCTATCCAAGAAGTACCTGGTAGAGAAGAAGAAAAGGTAGCTTGTTGTGATTTATTTTCAAAACTCAAATAATTATATATTTCTCCAAAACACATAGTTAGAGTAGATGTCTATCTTTGAAAAGTGTAGTCAGAGTATCTTTGCAACAGAAAGCATAATTCATAGCAGAAAAAGTTTGCTGATATGCTTTGGAATATTCAACATTAAAGAATGATGATCTGTTACAAGGATCTGATGGTTACGTGCTTTTGAGTGCCGGTGCCATCAGGAGTCAGGGTTGCTTTGCTTTTCTCAGAGAAGTGCCAATAAACTCTGTATCTTATCATGCTACCACAAATATGGCAGTTTTCACACATTTCTTAACAAGAAAGTTAGATCTGAACTTCTGGAACTACTGATTTTTATCTTAGAGTTTTAAAATGTGTTTGAAAGCTGTATTTTCTGACTGTGAGTCACTTAAACATGTCTTTCTTTCTCTGTGACTCACTGAGAAGTCTGAAAGAGGCCAAGGTAGGCCCTAATGGTGAGTTTACCTAATTGCAGAAGTCTAAAAGACAAGCCTCCACTGTAAGAGAGTTGTCTAGGTTCTTTCCATGGGCAGTGAGGAAAGTGCTGCATTTCACGAAGATTTATCTTAGATACCGGTCTTAAATACAGTGAAACAGCCCCTGGAAATGCCTGTATCTCTCTACCAGTTATGGAGGTAGGCAAAAATTTTCAATGGCTACAATTAAGAGAGCAACTTATAAATTTCAAAAACATCTAAGAGGTGCTTAAAAGAGTCCTTAACCCAAATAATTACTCATATGCAGAAACTGCAATCCAGTATCACACATATTATTGAAAGCAGTGATCAATTGTTGAAAAAGCAGAGGTTCTGGCTTTCTAAATCTGCCACTATAATAGGTAGGATGTGAGGCATTAAGTAGGACAGAAATATGAGTCTTAATATTACTAATGATGGGCCTTAATTATGTTTTGTGAAGGAAAACCTACGCTTGGAGGTAGAGCAAGAAGGTGGTTCTCTGGTGAAAGCATACCTATATGACAGCTCCTTTAAAGTTTGGATAATATTGAATCATTTCTTACAGAAAGTGATTGGTGTGTTTAGTGGAGTCATGAGATGATGCTGAGAGGTTGTAATAAATGCAGCTGGATGCTTTCAAATAGTCATACAGATACGTACCTACTAGTGATATAAATGGAGATGATAGATAACAGCAAGATACTGTATTCTGCAAATTGCCTGTTAATTTTACAATAGTGTGAAAAATAGGGAAGTACAATCATACTTCTCAATTCAGGAGCAGATCATCTATAACAGGGCTTTCCTCAGCACAGCATTGCATCCTGTTAAAAAACAGGAGGAATATAATGCATGGATATCAAATGCCAGCATTATCCTTGATAATATCTCCTTTTGCTTTGTCCACTTTCCCAATCATTTATTGAAGAAATCCACAAGAAATAAAACTGGCACAGGTCTTTTCACTCATTTATACAATTTTTTGAATCTGCCAAAACTATTTTAAATTATATTTCAAGGTTAAGTGGCAACCTTTTTCAATCTAGAGATATTGGGTAGTTGACTAGCACTAATCAACACCCTTTTCCAAATGTCTGGAAATTCTTAAGATGCAATAGTCAGATATGACCTATGAGTGATCCAAATCAGACCAACTTCCCAGCTGGAGTCTGAAATGTTCATATTTGGTTTTGTAGTTGGATTCTAGCCTTGATTATGCTTCAGAGAACAACCAATGCGAAAAAACCTTACCATATTTCTGAGTAACTAACACTGAATTTCAGTGTAGACCATCAAATATACTACTGAAACATAATCTCCACTGGACTGACTGGATATAAAATGCATACACGGTGTCTCCTCTTGCTTCTTAGTTACAAAAAAATATCAAAGTACGTATGAACAAATAAATATTGTAGGGTTAAAAATAGGCTTTTTTATACCAGGAATGTGAGTTTTTTCTTATTTCATTTGGCAAATAGCTGAACAACCACAGTATTTGTTCTCAGTTCTGAAGGAGTATTTTCAAACTGTTCCAGCAGTTATGAGAAACCACTTATCTCTTCATTGGAGACAAACTGAGAGGGTGGTCTTTACTTAGAACTTTTTGTTAAGGATTTACTAATGCTTAACTTTGTTAAGCCTTGACGCTGCCACTGAAGATGTTTGCTGAATGGCTTGTGCAAGTCACTTCACATCCTCTTGCCCCATATTCATGCCCTGAGCATAACAGCAGTCACTGTTTCTTTAAAACATTTTGACCTTTATGTCTGAAAGGCTGTATGCCGTGAATAAACTGTAGAAGGACGTTGTAGGAGCATTTTTGTTAGTATCATCATGATTATTTGTAGCATTTTACTCCTGAATTACTGCACTGGTCTTTCTTAAGCAGGATGGGTATAGCAATTCCATCCTAAAAAATCATTAAAATAGAATAAGTAAATATTTGTTTTCTCATATTTCCCTTTGTTAGCCAGAATCAGAAAGTTTTTAAAGCTGGAAGATCTTTGTTTGTCTCAGTTGTTGAGGTGGAGTTCAGTCTCCCAGAGTTATTTTCCCCCCTGTACACAGATCTGTGTGTGAATAGGTGCAGGTATTACTGAATTACTGGAAAGCTATTTAGTATATGTTTACAACAGATCAGATTTTTATGGCAATGGCAAGAAGTGAAGGGAGCACTGTTGCACTATTTATGCTGATATCAAGTTTCACTGACTGCCCTGTATTGTACTACAGGTACAGTAGTTTTCACTTCCAGAAACTGGGAATAATTCCAGAGGAATGCATCTGGATAACATTTGCCTATTACCCTCCCCAGAAAAGAATTAGTCACCAAGGGCCCTATTCATAAAAACTAATTCAGGCCATTTCCACATGAATATCACGTCTTTATGCGGAAAAAGCGTGGAGCATGCTTTTTTTCTGCATAAAGAATCCTTTTCTGAGATTAATGGAGCTGTTTCCCCCTGTTTGTAAATGGACACCTCCCTGCTTTTTTAAAAAGGAGACTGAAGTCCAAAGCAGAAGTGGGATGGATAACAAACTCCTAGTTTTAAAGACTGCATATGAATGGCATTTGAAAACTGTTACAGTATAAATTATTTGGCTGCTTGAGCAGATGAATGCTTAAAAATGTACAGGAAAAGAGACTGGTCCTTACCTAACACAGAGATTTTTATGAAGTGGCCAAACATTTTTCTTGAAGTTTATAGTTTCCTATTGACTTCTCAGTGTTAAGCAAGCCAAAGTTTCTGCTTTGTATTGCACTTTGCAAAATCCAGCAGCAATGAGTTAAATAATAACGGTGTGATAGCTTTAATCAGCCTGCAAGGTTGATAAACTGGATTGATTGGAATCACATCGTTAGCATGTGAATTTTGGTGGAATTTTAATAGCCACCAGGGGTGCACAAGATTTATGGCAGAGTCATCTTATGATTTTCTTTTAGTTGAATGCTCATTTTAATGTCCTGTAACATACACTAGACTTTGCCTACTGTTCAATTTGTGCTGTGACGAAGGGGTTTTAACATACTGTAAGTTCAGATCATTACATTTCATGTGAGATACAGTATATAACTAAAATATTATGTTTTACTTTACTCCAGGGAAAAGTAGTTTTATTGAAGACATTTAATGCAGTTACAACTACAGCTGCAGAATACTGCTTGAATGAGGCTCACATGGCAGTGAATATTGCTGGGTTTTGATGGATACAGTTCCAGTCTTGGTTTTACCAAGAAAATATGTAGCCAAACTTGTGTAGAGTTTTCTAGATGTTTATGACACTCCCCAATGACAGTGAAATACAATGTATTACATGTATTAAATTAAGACAAATTCAGTGGAAAGAAGAAAAGAACCCAGCCTTAAGTTAGTGGTTCAGACTGTGAGAGTGTACTGATTGAATGCTCCGTGAAGATGACAAGAAGGAAAAACAGACTATTAGGGCTAACTTGATCCACATGATAGACTCTGGTGCCACTAGATAGAAATAATGAGATAATGCAACCCATCTGAAACACGAAGAAACAAAATGTTCCCTGTCATAAGACCCAAGCCTTCACTTGTTACACAGTGATGTGTACCCCTTGCCTATGAGCTAGGCATGTCTGCCAAATTGTGAGCACTTTCCAGATTTTTTTATAAAGTATAATAAAATTTTCAACTGTAAAATATGCATGCATTTAAGTACAGTGTAGTAAAATGACACCAACATCATCTTCATTGACATTTTTACAGTGAAGCTTACCCTTCTTGTAACAAAAGTAGACTTTTCTTCATGCACTCTTTTTTGGTTTTCTCTTTTTTTACACAACGTCTTATAATACAACAGCCTCAGATTATTTGTGATACAGAACTAAAATTCCTGCATCATCCAGTCAATTACACAGAAGAATAACACTGCCACAGAACTAAGAAAATTAGGGCTGTTGTGTTGATTTGGGTTTTTCTTCCTCTGATAAACAGTAAGCAGCTGACTTTAGTTGAAATTGAATGTTAACATCAGCCTTTTCAGGTGCAGAGCCAAGTGTTCCCTACTTAACATCAGATGTCCATTGACCATTAAGAAACATAATTTAGAAGTACAGTCAGTTATCACTGTTTTGCTAGAAGGATGGCCCTCTGAACTCACATTTCTTAGTGCACAGAGGCTCCATACTGGAGGGCATGTTTAGTGATCATTCTGTAATGGTATAAAAACATCAGAAACCCAGAAATAAATGGAGCATTCTTGGGCAAATTAGATTAGCTTGAGCTCTTTCCACATGTGATTGGAGATGATCTAATTGGCCTGTGGCAGTAAGTAAGTTATACTGACTGTTTGAATATAATGCATGTATGTTTACAATAATAAATGCATTAGAAGCATTTTTATTGTTTGTCTTTCCCTTAACATACTTCCTGTTAGCATGAAGTGCATAGTACTTGCTGTGGCAAAATGGAATATTGCTTCTTACCCGTGTAAATTGTTGTCCTTTACCTGCAATTTCACCTCTACTTAAGATCTGTCCTTATTCAAAGGATCCTTCAAAGCAGAATGTTGCTGAAGAGTAGTGGCCATATAGAACTACACTGCTGAAAAGTAGCAGCCATATAGAAATGCAGTGCTATAGAGGAATTTGCTTGGCACACTTAGCAAAGTTATAAGCATGAAACATTTGTTACAACTCTGATAACAAATACTTATTATTAGCTTCTTTCTACATTGACTGACTTTACACACTCATTGTCTTATTCAGGCCCTCTTTACACTCACAGGAATCATTGAATAAGAACATCCTTTACAGCAAAACCACAAGATTCTCTTTGCAACAGCACGATTGTTTCTGTACGGGTCCATTGGTAAAGTGAGGCCCAGCAAGTTACAAAGTCTGAGGCAGCCTTACATTAATGACCTAGCTTCGTACCACGCAAAGAGCCATCGGATAGAGACAACATATGAAATCATGACCCCATCACATTCCTTAGAGCTTCCTGCAGGCCTCAATGAGGTCAGATTTTCCCCCTACAACTTCCAGTTGTGGTTGCAACATAACAATTAGATCCTCCAAGGACTAAAAACCACTGGGGCTTGTTTTCAGTATAGAAAATAATAGCTTCTAATAAGCCAAGTTTTTTTTATAACCCTGCAGAACAGTTCATCTTCCACCTTTCATCATGTTCTGTTGATGACTATGAACTCAAGCTTCTCTAAGACAGATGAAAGGATGACAAGCTAAAAGGCTAGTGGTAGCATCAGACACAGAGAATATCAGTTTACTTTGTAATATTTTACTTTTAGACAATAAATTTAATTTTGTGTTGAAACTAAGTAAAATACTAGACAGTATTGACTTGAATATATGGCACAATAACAGCACTTTCTTTTTTTCCATGAGGAGAATCTAACATCCAGAAAATAAGTTTCTCATATTCAGCTTCTCCTACTGTTGTCTATGCCCTTAAATCTCATTTAGCTACACTATCTGCTTTGTATAAACAATCAGATGTGACTGAGTGACTCCAACAAAGTTACAACAGAGGCGAATTTAGCTGCTAGTTACAGAGAGCTTTCTCTGATAGTGATTTCAATGCCCAGAACAGTTTTCTAGGTGTTTGGAAGGTCTCAGATTTGTGATTACAGTTTGGTCTGCTGTAGACAAGAAGCAAATCACAAAGCGTGGTCCTGCGGAACTACCTTATAATAGATCTCCTGGTTTTGCCAAAGTAGTTTTAGCCTAATCACTAAATGATATTTCCGATAAAAATATGAGTTCTAAAACTCTGTATTCACTGAATGCACAAGCAGAGACAAAACAAACTACACAAAAAGGAAAGGGTTGGATTTCTTGCCTCTAAAACCCCTAGAAAAATACTAACATAGAATGTATTATTTTGTCTCATTCTGTTTAGCTCTCCACTGCTGGTCTAATTTCTTATGTTAGGTAAAAGAAACTACTACTCATACTAGCAACAAAGATCACTGCCTTTATCTTCACAAATGTAAGAAGCTTTCTGCACATCCTCCTGAAGGAAATTGCTTACTCATTGTAAATAATTATACACACAGTACCAGCTACCAGAGGCAGTATACTTTTTTGCATTTTCCCACTGCTGTACTTCATGTGCATGTGTGACATAATTTGAGTGGGAGATTACACTTCCGCTGAAATGCTATCTAACTGCCAAAAGATACAGAAAATTTCAGACAGGGATGAATGGCACCCAAAACAATTAATATGGCACTAGCACAGCAGAAGTTTTTAATACAGTGAGATTTCTCTTTATCTGTTTTCATCATTGGTATCCCTTTTGACCCAAAGGTAGCCACAAGGGCTGGGTAGGGAAGTAAGCAGTCTGCCGTTTGCTCACATTAGAACTTGCATTTCTATGGTGCCATCTGTTTATTCAGGTTCAAGTTCTCTGTGGATAGCAGGGATGAAGCAAGGGGAGCCAATCTATTCCTTCCTTGTTTGAAGCCTCTTTGTGAACAAGTCTGTCCAGAAGCTCTTTTGCTCCCAAGCTGGTCCTCAGGTTTCTTCTACAAGTGTCTGTGAGGTTTCCTGTTGATTGTTCTGTGTTCCTATGCAGTGTTTCTACTACGCTTTTTTAAATCTCACTCCTAACCCCTCAACACCACCTTATTCTTGGTAAAATGGGGAAATCCTTCTTAAGAGAAAGTGTGAGATGCATGTTTATACCTAGTACTTGTTACTGGAACAGCGTGAGGTAGCAGCCTAGCTATCAACTCAGTTTACTTTAGTTCCATGGTATACATGTATGCTCCTGCTCCTGAAGATTTCAGGCTTTTCAGGGGTATGACTCTCATCCCTGTGAAGTCCAATTCAGATTGCTCTAGATGAGTAAAAACAAAAGAAAGTCCCAAACCTTAGTTTTGTCATACATTTAGTGTCTCCTTTGCAAATGTACATTCTCATTTATATTCTCATACAGATGAGAATCAGGTCTTAATTTTCTAATGGGATTTGACACTGAAAGAACACTTCAAATCAAAGATTAAATTGGCTGCTTTTGAATTCAATTCTGAATTGAATGGAAAACAGCTTTGTCTCTTGGTATAAATCTAATGGTATCTGGCCTTGCTGACATTTACAGGACTGCTTTATATTTTCACTATGATACGAGCACTGTCTCTGGGGAAAACACCATCAGTCTGTAGCTCTTCTGGCAGCTTTCTACAGTTAAATTTCTTTGCATCCACTTCCTTTCTCATTATTTTGAAGTGGAAATCCCATGGCTGTAAACTTGAAAACACATTATATCAAGTCAAATCATTACTGTAGTGACTGGATTTTTCTAGCTCTGATGTCTCCGTGTCTAATTTAAACTTCATGTCTCACTTTCAGTTTGATCCAAAGTTTTCTCACCAGAAAGCAAGACAGGAAACTAGTCAGCTTAGCCTTCTTTATTTTCATTTCAGAAATGAAATGTGCCGGGGGGGGAGAAAAAAAAAGGAAAAAAAAGAAAAAGAAAGAAAAAAGCATGTCCATTTCCCTTTTTCATCATGAAATGCAGAAAGATCTATTGTGTGGAGTGCAACGCCCAACTCCAGACATCTGATTTGAGTCTAGAGAGGTTCAAATGGTCATTCAAGGCATCCAAGTGAAGAGCCTGTATGGACTGCATCATGAATGTTGCTCAGTGTCGTGGTTTAGGCCGTAAATCAGCCACGCAGTTTGCTACATGGAAAATCGAAAGAATGCAACTCCCACAGGTTGAGATAAGAATAGTTTAGTAACTAAGGTATAACACAAATCACTATTGCTACCACCAATAATAATAATAGTAAGAGAAATACAAAGGAAGAGAATACAACAGCTCACCACGTATACCCAGCCCGACCAAGCCACCAACCCCCACCTCC
>JAOEHY010040631.1:58066-81949 GCA_025447955.1 Psilopsiagon aurifrons
TGCTCTGAATCTCTTCTCTGCCCAACCTGTAGCTGTGCCTGGGATTGCTCCAACCCAGGTGTAGGACCTTGCACTTTGCTTTTGTTGAACTCGCCTCTCAAGTATGCCAAGGTCCCTCAGGAAATCATCCTTACAATCCAGGTTTTCTCTGGGTAATTTGGCCCCAGTAAGACTACAGTTCTGCCCAATTTTATTTCTTCACCAGTGTGTCATAAAATTAACCAGAAGACTGTGTTTTGATTAGGGGTAGCTAGTATATCAAACCAGATTCCTGCTACTGAGATTTTGAACAATATGAGGGAAATAAAACACTTTACAACAGGTATTTTGAGCTTTACATGGGTCAAGAAACTTTTCATTGCTCTGGGTCTTGCTTTTTTCAAAAAAAAGTATTTTCTAAATTCAATTCTCTGTTGTATCATCTATCACATGCTCCAAAGTAGACTATAAGTCAACTCCTCTATTACCATGAGCTCTGTCAGATGCTGTGATTGACCTAGTGAAGCACCCCAAGAGCAGAGCAGCAGTATGCTTCTGCTTCCTGCAGATGTGCCTCAGGGAGGCTGGATTCCCATCCCATGGGAGGCTATGGCACATGAGACTGCTCAGGAGGAACATTTGTCCTACCCTTGTGAAACAGCTGAATCACTAAAGAATTGTGAGATTTCCAGGAATACAATTTCTTTTTAACATAATGGGGCCAACATCAGTGGACCCGTTTCTGTTTTGATCAATAGCAGAGCTGTCTAATCCTATGCAGATGGTTTTTGAGATATTTCTCTACGTGTCACCCTATCGGATGAAAGAATATGCTTGCCATTTTTAGATTATATACCTAACACATAACAGACATGTTAGCAAGTATATGACAGGCAAAACTAAGACATCAATACCTGTGAAAACCTGGGATAAACCTTAATATGTATGACCAGTAGAATATAGAAATTCACTATGTAAGATAATAGAAGCTCTTGTTTTTTTTAAAACTTACGAGAAAATAAGTGAAGATGGGGAAAGCAACTGATCACTAATCTCTTGACCGGAAAGCCACCAAAAGCTTTTATAATTGTTAGTAGGCAGATTATTCCCACAAGCTGTTATTATTAGCCACACACTGAACAACCATTTGTTTCTCAGCATTAAACCCTGAGGACCTTTATGGTAGCTGCTGCGGAGAAAACACATGAAGATCAATCCTGGCTAATATGACAATCTAACAGGGCAGCTATCCAGGCAAAGTTCATACTTCTTCGTAGCTTGGTTTGGCATTAGTCTTTAATTTTGTATGTTAAACCCAGACTTGTTCTGTTCGTTGTGTCTCATCATGAACCACTCCTTCTGATCTGGATAACCAGGGTTCTAGAGAATTTAGTCTCCTGTAATTATTTACAGCTTTTGTAGGGATTTAAAATATAATATGTTGCAGCAAACAGTTTTTCTTGGCTTGTCAATGAGAACAAATATCTCTATATGTCCCCCTCGCTTCCTTTCAGCATTCCCTTCCCACAGAACCGGATTAAAGTACAGTCAGTCATTGCATGTAAGACCCAAGGCATAACCAGGTTTTCATACAGAGGACTTAAAAGAAATCTAATGTTTGAAAGCCATACTATAAGTTTTGGTCTATATACTCTAGAGGACGGTGATGCATTGCGCTGTTTTCACATGTATATTCTTGGGAAATCGATAATGTTACTGTGATAGGGCCAGCCATATGTTACATAAGGGGCTATATGTTATGAATTATAGCACTGATGGGATACAGAATGTCTACTGGCAATGGAGTTTAACATTACCACACAGAGCTCTATTACGAAAGCAAACTGCAGTTTTGATAGTGGATTCCTCATTCCTAGATGAATTGACTATATTTATTTCATGGAAAAGATTAATGGAATGTTTAAACAGAGATTTTGCAACCTTCATCCTTGTTGGTAGATGCTTTTGTCTTTCTGTCGTAGCTTGAAGCATCATGTGTCTTTCAATGGAGCTACTTGACAGTTGACATTTTCTGCTTTTACTTCTACTCCAGCTGCTAATTGCATATTTACAATCCTTCAATCAAGAGGAAAAGAGAAACAGATTAGAAAAATTTTCAGTCTGTCAAGCAAACCATACATATAATGAAACATCCACTCATTAAACATGGATAACTTTTATAGCTTTAATAATAAGTGTTATAAAGGGCACAGAGGTATTATTAATTCTGAAGGAATGCAGGATGGGAAAAACAATAAGTCATTTTGACAGTTGCTATGAAGACTATTGCCAACTGTTATGTTTACTTGACTAGGTTCAATTTATAAAATAAGACCCATAAAAAATCTATAGCCTAATCAATTGAGATGCCCTGTTACAAACAACAGCTAATGGAGTGAGGTTCAGATATATTGATTAATGATTGAATTGTGATTGTGGATTTTACAAAATTAAGTTAATTAGTACTGCTTCTGTACATTAAATGAAACACTGTGGCAATGAACTAAAATGATAGAATAAAGATTTAACACTGTAAATGTTTTTTTCTATCTTAAGGGAGTGAATATATCTGAATGTGCCATTCTCTTTCTAAAAGGAATTCACAAAGGTGTGTTTATTATGCAAATATAGATACAGGAGCTTTTGTTGCCTTGCTGTAATCACTGATTAAATTTCCTCCATACATCTCTCATGAAAATTGTATTTAGGGGACATGAGAAATTCTCTTCTGTTTTTTGAGTGAGCTGGTTGCAATCCTGAAGATAATCAAGCAAGCTGACAGTATGTATGATTATATATGATACCACTCTGCAGGAGACAGTTCCAATATTGTATCTGCTCCCCTCCATTCATTATTGGCAAACATGTGCCTGGAACTCATTGCAATGTTACAATTGGCATTTTGAAAAACTGTGATTTCTTCTTCTTGTAGTCAGGACTTAGATTCCCTGTAGGATTTATGCACACTGCATTGTATTATTCAGTACATGTTCACGACTTCCACTAGTATTAGGAAAAGCTATGTGTATGCTTTCAGAGTATAATATATCCCATAGTGGATTTCAGAAAATATAACATACAGTTACTTTAAAACATGAGGTTAACAAAATAGGAACTGAAAGACAAGGAAGGAAAAACAAGCAATTTAAAAAACATTCACCCAGTAGGTTTGATCCTGTTCCCATTCTTTCTATAGTAAATCATGAGTTACTTTACAAAAGTCAATGTAAGTTGGCATAAAGCTGGTAGGAAGTAAAACTTGAGCCTAACTTGTTTAAAAACCTGAAATACAGGCTTCATTTTAAAGCAGCAATTGCCCTGAAACCTGAAAACTGATGGATACCTTCAAAGCATTCATTAGGTTACAAAATATTCTTTATAATATATAGCTGAGTGTGGCAATAATAACACCACAATCATCTGTGGCAGAGCTAAAAAGGCTAGCTGGTGTTTAGGGCACCACAATGGGCCCCACAAGCTCAGTTTCCAGTTCTGTCAAAATTGGCAAGTCAATTTCCTTCTTGGAGGCTCTGTCTCCATGAACTCGAAATGATGATACTGCTACTGCTAACAGCTTTGATATCTCCTGGCAAAGAGCAGGGGGAATTGGAATTATATCAATACAGTTTATCAGTTATATCAGATGGACAGGGATACAACTAGTGGAACAAAGCCAGCTCCTAGAGAATCGCAGGCCTCTAGTAAGGCAAAATATCTTTCTGGATCCCAAGGCACCCATGATCACCACATCTGCTGCTTATGCCTGGGTCTTTCTCTTTGGTTAAGAACTGGAATAAAATCTGGTTAACTAATGGTACCTGCTTCCTCACCCTCATTCACCAGAGGGGTTAAGAAAGTATGCTCACCTGATCCTCTGCAGGCAGCTGCAAGCTATCTTTGGCGCTGCACAGAGCAGATGTGGTCTGGCTGCTTCCAAAAGCAAATCTGAGAAATGAAGATTAGTGCTGCTCTCAGTCAGATCAAATAAACCTTTGTCTGAGCCATTTCACATGTAGCTGGTGTCCAGCCAGGGCAGAAGACCATGAGGGCATCCTCAGAGCAGAGGTTGTTGATCTCCTCAGACACCAGCCAATGTTGGGCCGCTCGGAGGAGAAAGTGCTAGGGTTTAGGAAGCCTCTTGAACAAAAAGGTAAATTTTAGAAAATTTTGGGGTTTCCAGATATTTCCAGGAGATAGATGAAAAAGAAAAGAAATAAAAGGCTACAAAATGGAATCTAAAAGCAATCCCTTAGTTTGTACACTGTGCCTGTCAGAAAAGGTCGTCTGTTTTACAAGTCAGGAAATGCAAAACAAGAATGTCTGTAACTATTTGTAAATAGTGTCAAATTCAGGGAGATGATTCAACATGGGGAAAAAATAACCCTGCAAGAGAGTTGCAAAACACTCTAAATAGCTTATTTTGACATTTTAAAAACTTTAAATCATGTTATTCTCTTACAAATTTATCTAAATTTACATTAGAACTATTTTGCAAGTAAACAAAGGACATCAAAGTGAAACAAAACATTTCATTTGAGTTCAAAAAAATGTTTATTTGGATCCAAAACATTGTCTTCATTACAGCCAGAAAACTGAAAAATATGCAGTTATTTTCATAGCTTTCACTGTAACATCTTTTTTTAATTTCATTTCTGTTCCATTTTTCACATTTTCTATAAAAAGCACTCATATGATTTTTCCTTTAGTGAACTGTAAGCTTTTGATTTTGTCATAAGCTGCCATCCTCTTTTGAAAATGTTGAATTCAGTGATTAGCTGTTATCATTAGTGGTAGTAGTAGTATTGTTATTACCACTAATTAGGGCCTTTCCAGTGTAACAATGTCACTTACTTTTCATTGTTCTCCTTCCCCTTCTGTTTCCTAAAACTTGATACTTCTTTAAATCATACCCTCTCCCTTTCAGTTACATTTTCATTTTTATATTTCAGGTAGAAATGACTGAAAGCTGGCAGCATCAATGACATTTTTCAATAGCTCAGTTTGGGAGGAAAATTTTCAAAATGTTGACTGAATCACACTGAAATTTAGAAAACTATTAAAAGGTGCAAGTAACAACTGAAAAGGAAAAACCTGAAGTTCAGAAGAACTCTTTCATATTCCTCCACCCTCCCATTTTAGCCTGAGTTAGCTTTTTCTCCTGCTTCTTTTTTTTCTAATTCTATTTTCTTCCTTCTCCTTCCTTGTAGGTCTGAATCAGAAAGGTCTATCTGCAATTTAGATTTATTGAAATAGAGGTAAAAAAGCATAAGAGCAACTTTTCACTGTCAGATTTGTACAAAGGATTCAGTGCAAGTGAAAGCCAAGTTCTTTCCCATTTATCTTTTAATCTTTTTATCTCTATACATTTTCTCTCTTTCAGTCCTTTCCATCCTTATTCCTTGCCTTCCTTCACACTTTTTTTTCCCCTCTATCCCTACTTTCAGTTTTCTTAACCATCCCTCACACATCCCGACTTATTATCCAGGGACCTATTCAGCCACAGAAATCTTGAATGCTAAGTGTGAGGAAGTGAAAGACTCTTGCAACTGGCACAATGGTAGACGATTTTCAGTGCTTTCTGGGATGTTTGGTTTTGGTTTTTTTTTTACCTGAAATGTTTGAATATTTTCAGCCAAAAATGTTCCCATCCTTTCAGTAGGTTAAAAAATAACCCCTGAAGTGTTGGTGTTGGTAGTGTATATTACTGCTGTTATAGAAGCCAGCCAGAGGGAGGAAATGACCTTTAAAATGAGTAGAAGAAAATTCTCATTCATTTCTGACTCTTCGCTATTTTCCATTTGCTCTGTGTTTTCTCATTTTCTTCTCCCTACTTTTACATCCTTCTCTTCTGTTCTGCCAGTTCCTGCATACTTTTCATTTCCATTTTTAGGTGGCTAATCAATGTAAGGCTTATAATGCACTTGCAATCTACTTTATTAACCAAATTTGAATGCAGAGTATAGGAACAAAGGTGAAATGCTCTGTACCTACCTCAGCCCCACAAAACCACAGGAGAAATTTAAGCAAGAGAAAGAGGGTATGGAATATGTCAGCACAGTTACCCCCTAGGCTGCAGTTTCACATGAGTGCATTTCTAAGCACATCCATTACTGCACCTACAAAATGATCTCTCAGCATTTCAGGGTGTTGCTGTATGACACCACTTTATCTATTGGGGTCACACTAAAGGATTCTCTTGACTTTGTGATGTCTCACATGAAGAGGAAGGTGCTGTACTAATTGCTGCTCCCCAGAAAGCCTTTTTGCACACTTTGCAGGAGGCAAAGCCAGAGCCTTTCCATGCCTGCTCCTCTAGGACAAAGCCTATCTGGACATGACTGGAGCAGACAGGAGGGTGCTCTGGGCTGCCCTGTCTTTATGAAAGATAGAAAGGAGCATCACCCACAGTTACTGAGGATGTCTGTCTCTAACAAGACCAGCACATGGACCCACATCATTTCAATTCTCATGTCAAATTAATACTTTGTGAAGAACCATACATGCATACAAACTCCATGCACACTGAAGCACCAAAAAACATAGTCATGACATATCCTACAACAGTATCTGCGTTGAGAACAAAATCAAGAAGTGCTGAAGTATCTCTCATAAATACACTTCTTTGGGAACAGAATCTGCAGAATGGATTCTTTGAAAAAAAAGTTTCAGACATATGCTCCCTCCTCTGCTAAGTGCCCTGAGAAACAAAGCTTCAGATGTCAGCAGAAAGTTAATATATAGAGTTGGGAAACTTTAGGGGAAGGTTGCAGAATGAATTCCTTAAGGAGTTTGACCTTATATGAGCTTGTATAATGTTGAAGGAGGAAAATGAAAAAAATCAAGTGAAAGAGAATGAAACAACTAATATCTATCCAAAAGGAAAGAGAAAAATCAATATTCTAAACTTACTTAATGCTTTTTGCTTGAAATAGGTTTCAAGAAAAGGAATCTTTGTTTTTTCTCTAGATCTCATATGGAAAAAACAGAAGGAGACTAAGAGACAACTATTTGCCTTTCTTTTAGATTTTATTTTTGAATGATCCAGTGAAGTAATTGACTGCCTTTGTCCTTCCCAATTTCTGGTCCAAAACTATTTACTGATTGCACAATGACAAGTGGTGCATGGCTATCTTGCTGTGACCATGACCAAGAAATTAAGAACACAACACACATCATTAATTTGAAATGTTTGTTTTCTGGGATTCTTTATTAGTCTTAAGTGTTGGTACTTCCCTGACCATGTGAATTTGGGAACTTCATGTTCCATAGCTGTTGTTCAAACTGGCCTAGTAAATTCACAAAACCTATCTTCACAACCTTAAAATTCTTCTTATATTTGAAAATTAAAACCACCCTTTTTAAAATTGAAGTCTGCATTCTTCAGATGTGACTTTCCTGTGTCCAGTTTTTCACCTCATGTAGGCTGACACCACACAGACATGGGCTCAGCCCAGATTTCACCTGGATTACCCACAGAAGTCTGAAGAGTATAGTTTTCTTTGCAGTTTTATATAGTTAAGATACAGATGCTCTGCGTATTCTCTGAACCCTTTGCAGTCAGATGGAAGTCTGATTTGGATTTTGTTTGTTCGTTTTCAAGAATTTACCAAGTCAGACTGTTCTTCTCCTTGAAATGTATTTGTCCTGTACATGAAAGAAAGTGGGGAGAGGAGGAGCTGGCTGGCATATTCTGAACTACTATATATTGCAGAACAGGCTTCCAGTTGTCAGCGTCTGCACCCTGTAGAAGTATGGTTTCAATTTTACTTTTGAAATCTGAGTCGAGCAATGTTGCCAACACATATTTTTCCCTGTCAAAACATTTCACTTATTCCCGAGTCTGTAGACAGCTTTTAGGTTACATCTTTTCCCCAATCTTATTGCAACAGGATCTTCATTTCTTTTGAAATTATTTTTCATTAGTGTGGGAGCAAAAAAGATACTAGAGCTGATAAGTGGCAGCACCTGGCTTAAAGATGTTCCATCACCTCTTAGTTTCTGTGTGATCACTTCTGATAACTAGAGGATGAAAACTAAAGCAGCAGTCACATTCAAATCAGGATAGGTGAAGACAATATCTTCCTTCCTCCTGTACGCTTTTAATGCTGCCTGTGCTCCCTCTTGTTCCACTGAGCTGATAAAATATGCAAAAAAGCAGACTTATGGTTTCATCTCAGCAAAACATTTTTTGACTAATTTGGTCACGGCGAGGACTGGTTCTCTGATTAATTAATTTGTCTTATGCAGTTTTTGTGTTTGTGGACTACTTGTAAACTTATACCTGTGTTTGCAGTTGCCTTAATTATTTTCAAACGAGCATACATTTCAGTCTAGAGGATTCATGTGAATCATTGCTTCAGCTATTTGCCGTTCACTAACTGTTGTTCATGGCATGTGGCAAAGTCATATGAACTACATTGTATGATCCTTGCTTCTTAATTGAATGCCTGGCAAGACTATGAATAATAATTGGACACTAAGAAACAGTACAATTTCCCTCAAAACCCCCCAACATATTAGAAATTATTTGTATTTGAACTAGTATATGTTCTGGGAACAGCAAACCTGAAAATCTTTAACCTTAGCAGCAAATAACAATTCCCTTCGTAACTACAAAACAGTATTCCTTGCATCAAAGCACAAAGATGTTCAGAATCACTTTGTGTATTGTTTGCCAGATGTATTTATTGTTTCATTCTTGCTTCTGGATAAAAGCTATCCAGAGTTCAAATACCAAACTCCCCAACAATCTGATTTTAGTCATTTGCCAAAAATCAGGCTGTAAAGGAGGAGTAGATCTGGGCACTATAGAGGGAAGATGACACACTATTCAAACCTTCAGCTTTTATTTCTAGCCATGTTCTCTAACAAGATGAGGCTCAACAGCTGTACTGTTTGCAAGCCTGTGCATCAGCAACAGACTATCAAGCCAATGGCAAATGTGGGTGGCAAGAGAGCCAGAGACCTCATGTAGACCATTCTCCTTTTCCAAGGCATGATCAGCTCTCCCTTAAACATTCACCCATCTTGCTCTGACTTAAAGACTTCCTGAGATAGTAATTTTTCCAAACAATCTATTGCAGTGGTCCGTTTTCTGTAGTATTAACAAGACTTCACACTGTCTAATTTGAACCTTCCTTGCTGCAGGTTCAGCCTATAGCTTTCTGTTCTGCTCAGCTAAGATCTGACATAAAATTTTTCTGTTCCTCTTTGCTATTTACCCCTTTGACATCAGACATTGTATCTACCCTAAGAGCCACCTTCTTTATGCAGATATCACTGCCTGTTGAGTCTTTCCTTGGAGGTTGTATTGTAAAGACTCTGATCCATCTTTTTCCCCTTGTTTGGATTTTCTTCAAATGTTTCAAAATTATTATAATTACGTAAAGAAAGTATTACAGGCTGTCTTATGGTCAGTTTTTCTATATATTTGCTCTGACTTGCTATTTGTTTTTCTTAATAATAAAGCATTGCTTATAAGGTGTGATCACTGATAATCTATAGCTCACTTTTTTTTGCTACCTAGTTAGCTGTTGTTCATCTTGTCTTTTGACAGCTGATTATTCTTTCCTAAATGTAGCACTTTGCACCTGTTCCTGATGAATTTTCGGTGAGCTCACCCTACTAACTTTTGAACCTGTTGGTCAGTCTCAGCTGAAGACTTCAGCTGGCAGAGCTCAGCTGACACACAGTAATTTCCTACGCATTTTGTGGAAATAGTGAGCTAGAGGGGGGAGAACATCCCAGTGAAGGAGAAGTTTATGATGTGAGCTTGATGTTTCTTAAATGCTAGCAACCCAGTAGAACATAACTCTAAAGGAAATGCAGCTTCATAGAAATATTTGTTTTAAAATTGCAGAGCTGTAAGGTTACCCTGTCCTCATGCTCCTATGTCAGATAACTCCTTTGGGGTGTTTTTTTGTACATGCATCAGCCACTGGAGTACTTACCGCAGGGCTTCATGATCCTGGTGTTATGTTGGCTGTAGTGCTGGGTCTTTCTAGGTGTTACAGACTCCTGGAATTAAATTCAGAGGTCTTGTATTCAGCAATTACTGGAAATGATTCAGTCAGACGCTGTGGGCTGCAAAATAATGGCCAGTCCAGGAGATGCATGGTTAGAGAAGATTGTTTTCTGAAGTGCCTCGTATCTTTAAAGGCTGATTGTGAGTGCATGGTGTTACAGAGTACATCTTTATCACTGGTAGCAAAGAGTTAAATCCCCAGTTACATCCATTTCACTACCAAATTTCCGTGATCTTTCGGTATCATCAAAGCTCATTAAGTACTGAACTTGTGAATTAATAAAATACAGAATATCTCTATGCTGCAATCACAATAGACAAGAATTTTTGCTCCACAATATTATGGTCTTTGAAACAAAAAATGGTACCTAAAACAATGAGAAGACGAATAGGCAATTTCTTTAGGTATAAACATTCTTATAATGCCGACAAAATTAAATTGTACATTTTAAAATCAGAGTAAAGACTTGAAGAGGATAAGATGAAATACCAAATGAACTGGAAAAATAAAGCTCCGTTAGTGCATTACCACTATTCCCATTAGTTATTAAACAACAGCAGAACTACACACAAAAGCAAAGCCAGCAATTCAAAAGCCACAGTCAAATATCCTGGTGTTCTGTGGTGACAGTTGTCTGAAGAATATGCAATCAGTATGACTGCCTTTTCGTCATTTCTATTGAGTTTAAGAAAAAGCTATATAAAAAGTATGACTGGGAGAAAGAATACGAAAATATTTTTCCTCTTTTGGAAAGATATTACATTTTATTTTGGGGGGATATTTGGGCTTTTTACTGGAAAAATAAAAACTGAAATCAGAAGGTATCATATTGGTGGGTTGCTTTTTGAACATCCTGAAGTGATAAAAGCAAAGGTCTCAGTGAGGAACTACAGACCATTCAAAATTATTTCACACCAGAATAAAGATTGATGATGAATTTCTGGCTATTTCTTATTCTTGATTGTCTAAGTAGAAACATACAAGCCAAATGCAGTAGAAGAAAACTGAAGGAAAAATTGACTGACATATGATGGTAAGTTCAAATGTGTGATTTGGGGATTTTAGGTCTCTTTCTTCTATTTGAAATAAGAAGTTTAATCCCATGAGAATGTACAGGAAACAAAGTGAGCTGACTGAAAATTTTCTACTCCACATTTTCTTTGACAGAAAGATATATTTTTGATTAAACAGATTCTTTTTCTTTCTTGAAAGTGTCTGCCTTCATTTAAAATGCAACTTCCTTTTGTCTGAAAACAGAAATTCATGACTCCTCTTTTATAGCATAAAAATGAAGCAAGGACTCTGATTTTGGTTTGATTTGTTTTTTTGATGAAGACACAAAACGCCAAGCCAAGTTTTTGCAGTTATCATCATAGTTTAATCTGTGATTGTTATATCAGGCAAATAGTTTTACACTGCTAAATTTAAGTACGTATCCTATGTGATTTTATAATGCAAACAAATAGCGCAATAGAACATAGGAGTACAAAAGGGGAAAAAGAAGAAAGAAAATAAAACAGAAAAGCAATATAAATTTTTAAACTAAAAAAAAAAGTATTAATAAAGAAAAGCTAAAAGTAATTAACCTGCTTTCTTTAATAATGAACATATGAAAAACATATGAAAAAATGAAAGTCTGAAACAATGTCAGCAATGTCATGGCTAAATATAAATGCCAACACATCATCTCACTAGTTCTAGCTGTGAAAAAATTCACTTTTTGCATCCACTTTTGTTCAGTGCCCATAACAAATGTCTTCATAGGAATCCAGCTGTTGATTTAATTTTATATGTGACTACAGGACTATCATGGGCACATCCCAATTTTAGGGTTCAAAAGGTAGTCTTTAGAAGAATATTTTTCTTACCTTTAAATCCAGATGCTCACTCACCCATTAATAGATTTCTTTGTGTCATGTCTTTATGTTCCTATCATTCCACATTTTTTTAATTCTGTGCATGTCAGATGAATGAATGGATAAGAGAGCTACTGTAGATAATACGAGGTAACATGTAGTGCACACAGGTGCTGATTGCACAGCATGGTTGGGAAGGTTCATATTTTTGCCTAAGGCAGTGCCTCTCTGCTACATTTTGCTTGCAGAAAAGTTCCTGTATTTGGTATGCCAGAGGCAATGTATGTTGTCCAGTACCCTGATGCTTATAAGAAAACAATTTAACATGTCTCAGGGTGCAGCTTCTCCAGGTTATCCACCTATGATCCTCTATTTAGAACAGGTCACATCCCTGAGCAATACACGAACATACTGGCTAGTACAGACAAATTAATGTTTTACATAAATGAATAGTTTATATACCAACAGTAAATCAAATTCTGCATGAAAGTGAGTTACTGTCATGCAGACAATCCAACTTTCTCATTAGAGAAAGTTTGTGCCATATACAATAAAATCTTTCCTTGATTGTTGCCTCTTCCCATAACTATGCTTCTTGGTTCTGTGTTCATTCCAACTACAACCCTCTTACTTCAAATGTGAATGTTTTAGATTTAGTGAGGAATGGTCACCTTTCAAACTGAGAGCATTCCCAGGGTTTCTGTCTCTGTCTCCCATTTAATTTTCTGAGAAGGAAATACATTGTCAATTTGAGAGGCTCTTCTGTTTGAGACAGCATTTGTGCACATGTAAAAAGTATTTTCAAACATTATCTTTCTTCACCTTACACATCATAAAAATGTAACTGTATAGTAATATGATCTGTTTCTATAGAGACCAAACATAGTACATTAAGAATACATAGGAGAATTTGTAAGGAATATTTATGCCAAATGACCTTTCTGCTTCCCCACACTTCCTATCCATTGCACGAGTATTTGACAAACAGGTTTGTACCTAGGCCTTGAGGTAATATCCAGTGGACAATCCTTTTTTCTTTGCCATTATGACCAAACAGAAACTAAGACAGTATCTACTCCACCCTCCTCTTCCTATACAAAATGAGCTCTATCTGAATCTTTATCTTTGTCCTAAAAAGCCTCTACTGATGCATGCTCACTACTTGCAATTAATTCCAGTGCATCATTACCTTTGGCAACGCCCAACTTGAATACTTTTTTGATGCAATGCCCTCTTTACCATGGGCCAGAAAATCATATTCTTCTTTTTTTCCATAAGCACTGCAGATTTTTGTCATGGCCCCTCCTTTTATTTCTTTATATTTTTTTTTTGTGTGTATTTTCTTTTGTTTCATTGTGTTTTCAGGATGTTCACCACCCAAAGGTCACGCTGTGATCAACCTTGATTTTACCATGTGTACATAGCTTATTGCTGTGTCACAGATTTCAGAAGAAGAGCTGAACAAATCCTAACATAGTCAGAACACTTTCTCTTGCCCCCAGGCTGGAGATACGCCAGGACAACGCCTTTTATTGAAGAACAGTAATATAAAATGTATCACGTCTTTTGAACTGACTGACATGTAGAATTTACCAAAATAGAAGCCACATGTTTATATAAATTTAAACCATGGAGGTGGCTGCACCAGCATTTTACTCACATCTGGAAGCAGCCATCTTTCACCGAGGCAGCTTCATAAATCTTTTGTGGGGCACCATTCTAAAATTCATTTTGCCTGGGCTAAAATGCAGTAAGATGTGCTGAAAAACATACGGCTAATGTAGGAACATAATATAAAGAATAGACAAGAACAAAAGGACAGAACAAATGGGAGAGAAAGGAAAGCAGGTTGTGTCATTTCAGTGGAAATATGAGTGTAATTTCTGTTTCTCTTTTTTTTCATGAACTCATTGAAAGAACAGTATCATTGTTATCGAGCTTGTCTTTGTTCAGCATACAAGTATATGCTGAGAGTGACCAGATGAAATTGTACCTTCTCACTCAAAAAGAACTGTTTACTCCATGTATTCAAAACCACATTTTCCTTATTGACTACTTTTTTCCACCTTGCCCTTCAGAGTCAGAAGAGCAGTGGGACTGTGAGCAGGGCTGCTCTGCCTCATGCATCATCTACAGAATTGGTAACTACACCTGGATTCCATCAGCTTCATTGTTGGTGGCACAGAAGGCAGGAGCACTGTGGCTTGACATTTGTACTCCAAAGGGATCTGGATAAATCTAGGGAGCAGTACTGATATTAGGCATCTAGCATGGAGGATTGATTCATTCCTCTGTCTACCAGAATAGGAAATTCTTCAACTTCCAGATTGAAATGGAGGTAGGATTTCCTGATCTTCACCAAAGGATTCTCTGGGCCTCTGATTTAGAAAACAAGTCTAAGGTATGTGAGCACAAGGAGCACAGAACATGTTATATATTGCTCTTTGAGTCTTGATTGCTTTGCTGAAAAAATTCCTGTTGTGGAGGTATATCAGCAGGAAGCAAATGCCATATGGGTTTGAGCTCTGTGAGAAATGGGTGTATCACATTCTGCAATATGGAATAGATCCATATTTTTATAAGGAGTGCTGACAAAGTTGGAGAGTTAAGCAGCAGGCCAGAAAAAGGTTACCCATGCACTTGAATGAGTATCCCTCAGAAATATATCCCTCTCATTACACAATTGGGAAGCCCCATTACAGTAGAAATTTCAGCTTCAGAGAGAGAATCCAAGGGAAGCAAGTTCCAGTAGCATCACACGGCTCTTCAGAGTTGAAGGTAGCTCTTCTAAGTAGCAAAAGGGCTTTAGCTTTTCTGCTTTCTCAGCTGTTGGAGGCAGATCCCTGCCAAAAGGGCTAGCAGTTGGGAAGTCATAAAAAATAAAAAAAGTAATATGCTCCTTTCAAACAGGTGCAGTGTGCCCGCAGCAAAGAGAAAGACACATGAGAAGAAGCATTTGCACAAGGAGGCATTAGAATAAAAAAAGGACTGAGCTGCAGAGACTGAAATATCTTTACAAAATGGCAGGCAGCCAGAAAGCTGGAGGATGGGGGATGACTGCTTTTTCTTATTTTTCACATTTTTGATTGAAGACACTTGATTCTGATTTCAGCTACGTGGTTACATATTGATGCTTAAAATGTGAAATCAGCTGTTATTCAGAAGCTGATTTAACAAGCTAGGCAGGAATATCTGCCAGCATAGCTAAGTTCAGAAATCAGGCACAGGTTTTCTGCCAGAAGAACTGGGAACCAAGAAGCCATAGCAAAACACAGCCACACCAGCCAGTATATGTTGCTGAAGATCAGACCCATATTAAAAATATTTTCTCAAAATATAACAGGAATATGTATGTGTCTTTTAAAAGATTTTATTCAGTTTAAGAGAACACAGTTTTCATTTTACTATACAAAGGCTGCAATGCCTTTCAGTGGTTTTGCCCTTATGTACAACTGAGATCTTTCTGCCTGCAGAGCTCTAAACTAACGTAAAGATAGATGCATGTGTACAGGAACAAACAGATACTCCTGTCAAAGGATTTGGCCTTTGTTATAACAGGCATGAGTTTTCAGGATGTACATGCAACCATCTGTACCTTTCCTTGAAGTGCTTATCTGTGTGATCCTTCAAAAAATTAAGCCTATTTTTTGAGTTACACTGTTACATATTTTTCACTCATATGTAATTGGTGTTTAGAAAATAAAAGCTGTTATTCTCAGTTCCTGTCTCTCAAACAATTTAGCATTTTCAAAGAAAATATATACTTTATAAGTGAATCCAAGATCCCTCTAACTAAATATGTTCCATTTTTCTCACATCTTGAGAATTTTATTCAGCTTCTTCATTGACAAGCATAATGGAAAAAGTGGCACAGCAAGAGCTCTGCTTATTATTTGCTTTGATAGACATAACTGGGAGAAGATGTTCTAAGCTCCAAGTATCACAGGCAGCCATTTTAAAAGGTAATATTTACAGGATGGCTCTCTGAGCTAGAGAAAAGACAATTCAAAACTCCTATCTGATGCTATCCTTTACGCTTAATACAGTTTATTTTTCTGAGACTTTATATGATGATGCAAAATAAATACTGTCACACAACTGCAATTTTTGTGTTAGAAATTTTATGTCTGTTCTCATTGACTATAGTTTCAAATTCTTCACATTTTATGACAATGCATATGAAGGTTTCTAACACAGAATCAAATATTTTTGTGATCTTTTTGTCACAATCTCATTGCCATAATATCACCACCTTTGGCAATCTTGTCTGACAGTTCATGAAAACGCCATCAAACCTACAAGGAAGGAGCCTTCAGATGCCAATACATCTTTAGGGCAAGGAGTCAAACTAACAAGTTTATTGTTCTTCAAGTGGTTGCATCCCCTTGGCATTTTCCCAGTCTTTCTCCTCCCGAACTTTTGTACACATTCAAGAAAGTAAAGATGACATACAGCAAAATTAACATTACTATGAAGATTTTTTAGAAGCCTTGATCCTGGATGATTTTGATGCACTTTATGTAGGCGAACAACTAAACTAATGATTTCCATACCTTTCTTCTCAAATAACATACTCTCTTGAGGTTAGAATTTTGTTTTTATTTGTTTTCATTTCCTGACTTATTATTTTGAGGAATTCAAAATGACCAAATATTAAACAAAAGTAGGCACCTTCGATAGTTTTTAAAAAATAGGACTAATTAAATGCAATTGTCGCATAAGAGAATCATCAGTGTATATTGTACAATTGATAGGCACTGTTAGGGAACACAATGATCCACAGAGCATGAAGAAAAATAATTGTCTGCCCAGGTCTACCCTGACCAGACATGAATGATGCCAAAAAAGATAAGGATATGAAATCTGTAATGTATACAAGAACTACAATATAAAAGTCCATCTCAGCCCACATGAATTTCCCAATAGCTTTTTGTCTAAGGCTGAAATAGATCAACTGGAATAAAGAAAAATTCACTTCTATTAACATTTTCCTACTTCCACAAGGGAAATACCTTCTACTCCTCTCAAAAGTCAGTCTGAAAAAAGGAGCAACACTTAATTTTTGTGTCTTGAAGACACACAAACGCTAGTGACTGATAATTATGTGCCCAGTGAATGACCAACAGTATGTAAACACCAAAAGCACAAGATTCATTGGAATATCAGCATAATAAAGAAACATTTCTGAGACAGAACACATGAATCATAAAGTTACTAAGATGCAGTTACTGACAGGTATCTGGTAAAAAATAAGATAAACCCCTCATTTATCATCTAATTGACTACATTCTGGTGTACTAATTAAGTCTTCATTGATGAGGGCCAGTTTTTGAGGGTACTGTGTGTTTAGGGCAGCTGTTGCAATCTTTGGTAAATGCAGTACTGACCCAATGATTAAGTCTATTGTTCACAGGCACCTTTGAGTTTCCTAAGATTGAAGTTAAAAAGGGTGAAGCTGAGAAGCAGAGAGTGGAATAACAAAAGGAGATGGGGAGAAAGATAAAAACACCAGAGACAGATGAAAATCTACAATTACTTTAGCAACTAATTCATTACTAAGAGCAAGAATTTGCTGACAAATAAAGAAAGGTGACAAAAGGCTTTCATATGTCACAATTTTGCATTGTAAATGGAGGTTTTCAGGGAAAAAGAAAGAATAGATAAGCAAATGTTTCAAAGCTGAGGCTGCTGAGGTGATGGGATAAAAAAATAGATATATTATTATTACCCATTATATCGTTGTGTATAAACATGCTATTTGTACATGACTAGAGGACAACATGGTCTCCAGGGTTGTTAGCAAAAATGTAGTAATGAGCTGAACTCCAACTGTACACATAGTTACATAAGTCATTTGTAGCTCCTCCTGAGTTACAAAGATTATGCCTCAAAACAAAACTTAATCTCTTAAAATGTACCGCTGTATTATAAGAATGTACGTTGAAGTTCATGTACATACCCCACAGAATTAGGATGTGGATCACACAGCCACCCCTTAGGAAGGTCAAAGCTGAAGCTGTCTGTTTCACCATTACTTCAGTTGTTCCGGTCCCATCCTAATGGAAGCAGTAAGCTTTTCCATTCCTTGTAATTCTTTTATTCTTATTAACTTAATTACAATAGTGGATATTTGTTGTTGCAACCATAAAAATAACAGTGCCTGGAGACACCCATAAACTTTTACAATCATTCTTTAAAATGTAATTGTATTAGAAGCATCCTGGCTCTCAGACGGGCCAGGGCAGTGAACAGCCCCCCTGTACTTGGCACTGGTGAGGCCACACCTGGAATACTGTCTTCAGTTCCGGGCCCCACACTACAAGAAGACATTAAGGTGTTCTAGCAGGTCCAGAGAAGGGCAAAGTAGCTGGAGAAGAGTCTTAAGAGGAACAGCTGAGGAAACTGGGGCTGTTTAGTCTGGAGAAAGGGACTCTCAGGGGGACCTTATTGCTCTTTACAACTACCCAAAAGGAGGTTGTAGTGAGGTGGGAGTCAGTCTCTTAGCTCAAGTAACAAACGATAGGACAAGAGGTAGTAGCTTCAAGCTGCACCAGGGGAGGTTTAGGTTGGATATTAGGAAACATTTCTTCACCAAGAGGGTGACCAGGATTTGAACAGTCTTCCCAGGGTTGTGGTGGAATCACCACCCCTGAAAGTATTCAAAAATAGTGTAGATGAGGCCCACAGTGACATGGTCTAGTAGTGGTCTTGGCAGTCCTGGGGTAATGGTTGGACTTGATGGTCTTCAAGGTCTTTTCCAGCCTAGTTGATTCCATGATTCTATGATTCTAATATTCTATGATTAAGGTCTTTCTATTGTAAGATTAAGATAAACTACGGTGTTGAAATAATTCTTACATCAGTTTTCAGTTATGACATTAGTAACTGTTGTGTTTAAGATTATTCCAGAAGTCAGTAAGAAATATCATTCTTCCATCTCAGCATTTCCCTGAGAAAATACAGTTTCTGAGTATTTTCTTCAGAACGTCAATTGTGATTAAGCTCTTCTAGGAAGACATCTACAGTACCTAACACATTGTGAGTGTAGTACAAGTTACCAATATTGTGTTACACATGACTAAAATAAGAAAGGGACTTTTCCTTGAGGACACATCGATATAGGCATAAAGGAGAATTTGTACATTTTACTACTTTCAGAGAAAATCTTTTTTTTTTTTTTTAACTTACAGAAAGACAGCAAGTAAGTGAGTAGAGAATAAAAAAGTATGAGGAAGTGAACAAGGCTTTATATGTTCCAATTAATGCTGAGTAAAATAGGCTTTTATGGACCCAATGAGATTTTTGAGCTGAAACATGTAATCTAGTAATTTAAAATAATTATTTATTTATATTTTTATATTTTAGGCTCTCTTGCACATGTATATAACAAACACATCTCACAAGCTGTTAAAAACAGAACATATCCACAGATAAGTGGAACTGATTGTGCTTTACTAGTTTCATAGTGGGTCTGTATGACAAGGAATAAAGTAGAGTGTCAAGTGGATCTTTGTGAGTAGTAGGCAATAGATCTCAAAACTAGTAATCAAATTAATCAGGTAAGTTTCTCCAAGGAATCATTTCAGCAAAGTAGATGTTCAACATGAAAAGATGAGATAGTCAGCAAAGAGGGGATCAAGAGCTTTATTGAAATGTATAGCAGGATTAGAACTCCTTTAATTCCATGGCAAGAAATCAGAGCAGAATTTATTTTGTTTGGATATGAGAGAAAGTCTGGAGTTATAAAACAAATGAGGCACTAAAAGTTTTGAGTTTTGGTTAAGTAGTGTAAGGCTGTGAGCTGCCTAAGGAAAAATACAGAAGGAGATGTCCAACTCAAAGTTTTAGCAAAGATGGATCAAGATTGGACTTTGCACCTTTTCACTCTTCAGTACTTAATACACTAGAGTTTCTTTGCAAGTCACTTTAACAAGCAAGTTTTTATTTTTCCTTCTCATGTATCTATTTAGCTGCTTTAATTTTCTTGAGTGCATAGACCAAGTAAAAAGCATCATATTAGAAAATATTTATGCTGCTATGAGTACTTGAAATACAAAATTTTCAGATTAGAAAATCTGAAAAACACAGTAGAGCAAACCTTAAGGATGAGCAGAAACTCAGCAGTAATAGACCTATCACCATTTCCAGATCTCCCATGGTATTTGAAATTGTTTAAAAGTGGAGAAAATTAATAGCGTAAAACACAAAGAAGACAATTAACCCATGGGGGGGAAAAAGGCAACTGACAGTTTTTGGCTGAGAAATGCATAAAACAGATATTGTATAAAATTATAACCCCTCAGCCTTGCAACCTCCCCAAAATCCCATGATAGAGGCAGAAAAAGAATACTTCAAATAAATTTTATTTGTTTTACTGAAAAGATAGTCTTGATCTCTTTCTTAAAAAAAAAAAAAAAAAAAAGGGAAGAAAATCTGGTATGCAGAATGTTTCTCTTTCAGATCTCTAAACTGACTTCATCCTGGTAAACTTGTCAACTAGTTTATGACCTGAGGAAAAAGCGTTAAGTGGTCCCCACTCATGCTTTCCTGGACATATCACAAAAGCAGCTGCCCCACACAGCGTTCTCACCCCCAAAAGGAAAAGTGCCTAAGAAGATCCTGTGGAAGTCAGTGGGATGGTCAAAGCCTTCCAATGAACCTTTCTGTACGAATTGACGCAGAAGGGGCCAAGTGCTGATCAGCTCTCAGATTTTCAATGAATCATTCTTCAGTTATTTAGCGGATAAATTTTTAAGAGGACGACAATCAAAACCTGGGTGCAACTACAGAAGAGGATTATTCTTTCTGGCATTGTCAATGAATATTCAGATAATGATAGATGTCTCAGTTCTACTCCCATGACATTAACTCCTGTTATTTCTGGAACCTGTCTACTGTCTCTTGGCACATTTGCTGGAGCGTAAAGTTGCATCATTTCTTTTGTTGCATAAAATAAAAATCTTTCCCCAGATTTTTCCTAGGCAGTTTCTTTTCCAAATTTGCCAAATCAGCTGCCTCCATGATTCCCAAGCCAGGGCTGCTCAAAACCAGTAAAGACATAAGCAGAGCTTAACAGCTCCTGAGGAGTTAAACTTAACTAGTCTGAGCTGAGCCAATTTCACTTTGTATGTTCTGCAGTGCAGTGAATGTCAATTCATTCTAAAGCACAGAGCTTTCCAGCAACATTGTTAATATTGTAATGTTCCTTTGCTGCACTGTCCTAACTAGTTTATTAGATGAGAGAAAAAAACAGATATGCTGACAAGCAGAGTTGTACCTACCCACACTGGCAAAATATTTATTAAAATTACTTTAAATCATTTTCATGCAGAATTATAAGATCCTTTAAAATTCAAAAGTAGTCACTTATTTTGAGTAGTGTGGTTGATTATATTTTATATAGGCCAGTTGTTTGTTTTCTTTTAATAAAAAGGTATGCTCTTCCGACTGTGTGATGATTTTTTTTCTCTTCTTTGAGCTGCAGTAGAATTTCCTAAATTAAAAGGTAATTTGGTTATATGTGTGTACATTTAAAGATATAGAAAAAACCCCATACTAAAATAGTAACATGAAGACAGACATTATGGCTGTGGTTTCCTAATAGGAAAGAAAACAATCCAATAGTCCTAGAGCGATTGCTGGGCAAAATAAAAAACATAGTTGATCCCATATGCAATAGCTATAATGAAACAAGAAAAAAAAAAAAAAATCATGAAATTTCTCTGCAGAATAGAGTGAAGGTTGACAGCACATTCAAAGTCTAATGCATTTACTGGGCAGTCTCATTCCTATCTGAGCTCTAGCAGTCAGATGGCAGCAGAAACAGTTTATTACAATATATAAAGGGCTTTGAGAAAGTCATCTCACCGGGTAAACTTTGGCAGTAGACAAGCTGAGAATAAAGGTTCCAAGACAAGATTTAACACCTTTTCTTCCATTTCACACATCACAACACTGAATTCTAGTGGCTTTTGCATTATTTAAAGCTCCCTTTGTGCTTGTATCTTGTTGCATGTTTAGATACCCCCAACGTGTCTATGAGACAGTTGATTTCAGTCTCATTTCAAGGCCTTCTCCTGAGTTCTAAACACATTTGTAAGAATGTAATTACTATGGCATCAATACATCTGCAAATCCACACAAACAACTAACATCTTGCTGTAGGTGATGAACTATTCGGCTTATCTCCAAGACAGTGGTGGTCATGACCTCCAGTGACTGAGCTTAGTGAAACCCACCACTGAGGAGAGCATAGCACAAACACTGTACTCAGAAGCTCATGTGAAAGTGAGACCGCAAGCACCAGTGCCATGGTTAGCAGAGATAGTCTCTGCTCAGCAGCCATTTCAGCAAAGGTCAGTGCCAAAATCAGCGCTGACTCTAATGGCCATGCTATCAAGCAGCTGGAAGGGAAGATGATCCAGACCAAAGGAAACCTCGTAGAGTCAAAAGTGGGGTAGCTGTGGTCACTCTTGTTCTTTGGCTCAGTCAGATTGACATTACTATTACGGACATACAGCTTTCCTAAGCAACAAATGGTTTCGTAACATAATTCTTTGGTTTAGCACCTCAGAAGCAGTTGAGGTCCCATGTTAAAGGCACACTTGCAAGGCGATATTCGTATCTTTTTTTGTTTCAGATTTTAAAAGTTCAGCCAGATGATCTGTTTTGACTACTCAGGACACAAAGAAACATCAGATAATTTTATTCAAGAAGGAGTTCAATGGAGATTTTAAAAGTTTCTCATATCCATAAACCACTCAACTGTCTTGATTTCTCGTTGACATAAAAAGGGAATGGAAGAATTCTAAAAATGTTAAAAAATGTAATGCTAAAAATAAGATATTTTACAAGTAAAAAGATGTTAAAACTCAGATATGTGGTAGAAACTGCTTCCAGTCTCGAAAGAATTATCATTTCCCTGCAATGGAGATAAGTTATCATTCTTTATCCTAAGGCATTTTTTAAATATGTCCATAAAAGCAAACGAAAGAGTGCAGTATTTCAGAAGTAAGAGAGTCAGTTGTTTAATTGCAAGAGGAAAATGAATTAAGAAGATAACTTTAGAAGAAAAGACAGAGCAGATGTCAAAAAAGTTTGGCTGTTAACCAAAAGGTTGGTGCTTCGAGTCCACCTACGGCCGGGACCCTTCCTCTTTACTTCCCAATTGCTGAGGTGACGAGCTTGAGAGAGAATGCCTTCAGCGCCTGACTGGGGGGAAGCTGGGAGTCCAGGAGCTTCAACTCAGAGCAGCAACAGGCATGGAGGGAGCCTCAAGTCCTCAACAGGACTTGCCCAGGAGCCGGCAGCTCAGCAGATGCAAGAAGCTGATTCACAGGGGCGGCGCCAGGAGCAGCACCAGCCCTGACCGGGTAAAAACTGCCTGAGGGAGTAAGAGAGACCAATTGAGGCAGTCTGTGGGCAAACAGGGCAGATTCGAGGCAGTTTGCATGGCAGTTTGCTTGAGCAGGGGAGCGGGATGGTGAGCGTTCGCCTTATGACCAGGGTCCTGTCTGGGAGCTCTGCTCTGGCTGTCCCAGCGGTGGTCAGTGCAGGCACCCAGACAGAGCCATGAGAGGGGAGGATGCGGCGCAGAGCTCGGGGTGTATAGAATGCCTGCACTGCTCTCCTGAGAGGAGCAGTTGATGCATCTACCTGGACTTGTGCAAAGCATCTGACACTGTCCCATATGACATCCTTGTCTCTAAATTAGAGAAACATCAATTTGATAGGTGGACCACTCGGTGGATAAAGAACTGGCTGGAAGGCTGTACGCAAAGAGCTGTGCTCAGTGGCTCAATGTCCAGCTGGAGACCAGTAACGAGTGGTGTCCCTCAGGGATCAGCACTGGGAACAGACTTGCCCAACATCTTTGTCAGTGACATGGACAGTGGAATTGAGTGAGCCCTCAGCAATTTTGCCGATGACACCAAGCTGGGTGGTTCCATTGATATGCTGGAGGGAAAGAATGCCATCCAGAGGGACCTTGACATGCTTGTGAGGTGGGCTGATGCCAACCTGAT
>JAOEHY010040632.1:0-15238 GCA_025447955.1 Psilopsiagon aurifrons
GGTGGTGAGGCACTGGAATGGGTTGCCCAGGGAAGTTGTGAATGCTCCGTCCCTGGCAGTGTTCAAGGCCAGGCTGGGAGAGCCTTGGATGACATGGTTTAGTGGGAGGTGTCCCTGCCCGTGGCGGGAGGATTGGAACTAGATGATCTCAAAGTCCTTTCGAACCCTAACTATCCTATGATTCTATGCTGCTCCCTTTAATTATGAGTATTTGAAGATGTTTTGATGAAAAAGAATTCAAAATTATTTTTAGTTTTTGCATGAAGTTAATTTGCATGTTATTGCATGCTGGGAGTTGATTGTCACTTTCATGCTTGATGATAAAATCACCAGAATAGCTCAGAAAAAATGTTCAGTTTATGACCAAAACATTCATAAGCAAGTGAACACAGGATGAAGAGAGGGAGTAGCTAATAATTTGTCAAGGGCAAACTAATTTCATGCTATGATGAGGTTAGTAGGTCTACTGATACAGGGGATATATTTTTCTGCTCCTATGTTACGTTAGTTTTGGCAGTCTGTGAATGATATTCTTGTTGGAAAGATAAGGAAATGCATTTTTGAGAGTAAAAGCTTAATTAAAGCAAAGCTAAATGAAAAGTGAAACTCGGAGAATAATTACCTAATTTTATTGCTTGATTGAAATATACTGAGAAGTTTCTACAGGGAGTTGTTCTTGATTAAATGTTAAGTCTTCTCATGAATGATCTGAATGAGGGAATAATACTCCACGCAGCAAATTTGCCTATGACATGAGATGGGGGGGAAGGCATCCTGAACATGTGGAAAGCTGAATTAGAATCCAAAATTATCTTGAAAAATTGGACAGATCATCTGAAAAATGTAGGATTAAGTACAATAGGGACAAATGCAAAGTGTTAAGCAGAAATAATCACCTGCCCAAATGCAGCGTGGGGTAACACAACAGACAGCAGTTCTCTTGAAAAGATCTGGAAATGGAAGTGAATAAAATTAAATATGAGTTGATGAATTATTACAAAGCTAAGTGACCAGCTAGCACGTATATGAAAACCAGAAAGCAGCATACAGAAGTAGTCTTCTAGTATTTTATACTGGTAAGGACTCATCTTGGAGCACTGTAGCTAAGGAGAACTTGAAAAATTGGAGTTATCAAGCACTCAAAAAGAATATGTAAGGGTCAGGCCAATAATTAAGATGTAAAAAAATCCACCCTGTTGTAAAGAGGAAGGGAAGTAATATGTCCTTTTTGTTCATAGCAGACGTAATAAGAAAGAACAAGCTAAATTACACCAGGGAAGAGTCAGAATAGTTACTAGGAAAATCCTTCTAAACATAAACATAGTGAAGGTTGGGGAGGTGGTGAAGTCACCATTATTAGGAATATATCTTCACAAGTGACATGAATATTAATTGTGCCTTGAAGACAAACCAGATGACCTTTTAAAGTCCTTTCCAGCTCTGCTTCCTATAATTTTATATCAAGGCAGGAATAGGTTTTGCAACTCTGCTTATCTCAAATGGTACCTAGTTCTATGAGGAGATAAGTCATAGGAAAAACCCCTAGTCAACAAAAGCAACACTTACACATGTACAAAAACTGGATTTGGTTATTGCTTAGCATTCTTGCTGTATGAATTGTTTTGTTAAACTTATATTGACTTACACCTGAAAGTAGCTTGAGATCAGTAGTTCAGATTAGTATAAGGATAATAAAATAAATTGTAACTTCCAAAGTGATTTGATCTACTTAAAGGTGAGTATTCAGTAAAATTCATTGTTACTCAGTGGCCCATGGAAAGTTTTGGGAAAAGAAAGGTGGCTGACTCACACCACCTTTATGTATACTCCTGTGTTTAAGGGCTGCAGCTGTGGCTGTAAGAGCTTATGGCTGTAAGACCCCCATGCAGAGTAATGTGTACTTTGGTACTGTCCATTGTGTCATGGGAGAGATGACTTGTATAAAGCCAGTCCATTAACTTTTTAAGTTAAACCTGGACTTTGTCTTCTGTCATCCCTCCAGGGCATCTTTTGTGTGATGCAAATGGAGTGATCAAGGAATGAACCCTATCAGTTTCATTCCTGCGCTGATCCAAAGCTCTCTTTTTTTGATAGGAACTTGATGTCCTGAAGCAGAACTTGAGCACTGTGTTCAGTCTGTCCTTTGTTTAGGCTGGTAATGAAATGCTAATTGGATGCAGTGGGGCAGAACTATTTGCCCTATCCAAAATATATATATTTCTGAATAATCAGGGAAGCTTGTGAAACTCTTCATACCTTTCTGCTCCTTGAAGTCTGTGGTAACTTTTGTATGCTGTTTTTTTCCAGCTTTATGTACCACATGCTATCAAATTACTGTAGCAGAGATTGGGAATTCTCGTGTAGCAGGTCCCTAAAAATAGAGGTGAAATATGTAACTCATTTGAAGAACAATTTCTTCACTGATATCACAGGATCATTTAAAGTTGTCCAAACACGTGTGAGTGCCCAGATGGTCTGGGTTTAATAATAGGTTTTTTTTTTTTTTCAGGAGATTTGGAAGTGAGACAGCTTACTCACTGTAGATGATTCATATCTTTATGTCCTAGCTTGAAGTGGTTCACCACACCATGGTCACAATGCCAGAGGTGTCAGATGATTGTCCAACATCACTCCTGGCTGTCAGACTGATGTTTTTTTTCAGCTTTCTAGAGTTTTCACAACTTACCTCTCCCTTCAAACCGAAACAGGTTAGGTTCCAGAACAAGCATTAGGAAACTGTTTACAAAATAATTAATGGATTACATTCCCCAACAGATTAAGCTCTTAAAGCCAGAGCTCTGGGGACTCAAGTGGAGAGATACTGCCCTTCTTATGGACTCTTAAAGCCCTTTTCTGTGTTCCTTTACAAAGGTTTTATCTTTTCCAGTTTCAAATATTTTTGTCTAGACAGCAGTAAGTAACTGGAATAACTTTCTGTCAAGAATGGTATAGTTAAGTCTTTCAGATAAATATAGCTGGATATTTAAATACAAAAATAAATGTCTAAAGCTCTACTTAGTAGTAGCATCTGTCTCGTGCTTGATGTGTACTTCTCAGAAATATTCTAGTACCTACAGAGGCTATATTTAAGCAACCTTGCTTCTGCTTTAGTTATCACATGTCATGCGCTGTCTATATTGTTGATTTTGTTGCTAAGCCCTGCTGCGAGTTCTTGTTTCCAGTGTTTCAGGTTACATGTTTAAACCTGGCCTTCCAACTGTTCCACACTATCCTGTGTGTTCCTATCTACAAAAGCTGATACTCTGGAGGCCGCCTTTTTCCACACTGGTCCACACTGGCATGAAAAGTTGAGTGGAAGGAGGAGTTAGGATTACACATTTTTTGTTTATGATAGTTGCAAGCTTTCCACTTCACAAATATCACCAAGAGGAAGCCTCAGGAAGCATGTATGAGGTGTATGTAGTCAGCGGATTAGACTCTGCCACCTTCCCCCTTTCCCAGATAATTGAAGCCATTGAGAAACAAAACCAAGAAAATATGATGAGCCTGCCAGACACCAAAGAGCAGTAGAGAGAAAAACTTCTGCTTTAAAACTTGCAATTTGTCTTTTTTCATTAGGACAGAGAAGGAAAAATTTGGTCTTGTGGACATTTCTTTGGAGGATTATATTTAGGCCCACTTGCATTGCTGCAAGAACTCCCCATACATCTGTGAGGTTTTAAGTAGCTTACAATATAAAGCATCAGTGACTTCCAGTGGGACTTGGGCTATCCCAGATCACTGTGTGCATGAGGACCAGTCAGTCAGCGTGACAGAGCTTAATTTCTGCAAGTAGAAACCTGTCATTCACAGTGTTATGGAAATTACTTCTCCATGCCAAGAAACTTTATGTTGCTCCATTAGGCACAACTCCATTCCTCTGATTCTCTCTGAATATTTTCTCTCTGTAGCTATGGGTAGTTTGTGTTTCTTCAGTGAAATAACTGTATTAATGTTTTGATGCATTATAAATCTTTTTTGGCAGCATGTTAACACTCCTTTGATTAGAGCAGCCACCTTTGTTTGTTTTTACATTTAGAGCAAAGAAATGCAAGCATCCTTACCATCAAGAAGGCTAGGTGGGGTAATACTGAATATAGGTTGGTTTTCATCTCTGTACTGCTGTATTGCAAGCTTATGTCTGCATGTGCATATTCTGTTCTCTGGTCCAGTAGAAGTTGCTGTTATTCAGGATGCAATAAAAACTGTGTTTTGAAGACTTTCTTTTGGGGCAATGAAGGGCAGAGGAGAGAAAAAAAAGAAATCCAAGCTGAACATATGCTGAGGTTGACTTTACCTTAGAAAAGTTGCTTGGATTTTTATACCCCTGTACCTGGTTCATTGATTTACATGTCAGAAAGAGCTGGGTGATTTTGATTTACAGATTCTACATTGTTTAGGAGATTATACTCTAATTCTGCTTCTGCTGTGACTAGTCAGGGCATGAACTGCAATCATAATGACAGCCACTCTGTTTCTGAATTTAAGCATGCCAGGCAAGGAAGTCACTTCAAAGTAAAGCTGAAACGTGAAAAAGAAGTTGTGGAGGACAGAGCTCTTGGAGAAGGAAATTAGATTAACCTTGGTTTATTAAAGACTAGTATACACCGATGAATCAGTGAATCTAGGCACCACTAAGAAGGACGGTATGGGGTGAAAATGATATCTGGCTTTTATTAGTAGAGTTGGGGTGAAATAACAAATGTAAGAAAAGGGTAACTTGAAAAAGGGATCCCTTTTTATGGAAAAAGATTTTGCTGTCAGTTGTTGTTGGTTGTATGTGTATTAGAGTTGTGTTTAGGGTTTGCTTTGAGAACACACAGTGAGGAACCCCACTGCACTTTTCAATCTGCATATGTCTAATAAAAGATTCCCTGTCTTTAGTGGTTCACAGCTCCCACAGGGTGGGTTAAAAGGAGTTCCCACTTATGGAGAGCATCAAGGGCAGGAGCTTAACTGCAAGACTTTGAAAATATTATTGAATTGACTTGGTAAAATGAAGTTTATGGATGTGCAAAGTGGCTCCAGGCAATACAGTTTCATTCAGATTTTCTTTCTCCCTTCTCAAGGCTGGCTGAGATCTTAAAAAGCACTAGTTTATACCTTTGTATTTTAATAAAACTTGGCTCTTCCTAATCTCTTGCTTCCAGTCCACTCTATTTCACTATTTCAGCACAAGTGAAGCACAAGAAGCTCATGACTGGGACTCTGGATATTTTTGTAATAGAAAACTTATTTGCTATATTTTGACTCTTTGTAACCAAACATGATCCTCTTCCCTTTGATATATTAAATGATTTCCTGAATTATTTCTGGGACTAATTAGGGGGTTGTTGCTTGCTCAAGAGTAGTCCATTGTGTGGTCTAATGACAAAATGTGAGCAGATCAGGCTTGCTAGTACTTGCTTCTATTTTAAACAGACAAAAGTCGTGTGAGGGCTGAGTTTCTGACACAATATTTACAATTATAAACTTTAAAGTTGCTTGCTTTGCGTTTTCTTTACTAGTCAATTACGAGTCTTTGTCCTGGTTTCAGTAGGTAAATTTTCACATTAGAGAGTTTTCGTGTGACCGCATTTTGATCAAGACATCTGTGGAAAAGTGACAGTGAATAAGTGATAAGGAAGGGAAAGTTTAACAAGGTAAAACAAACATTAAACTTTAAAATGGTTTAGTTTGTGAAGCATTAAAGCCGTCCTGGGTGTAAAATAATTTAGATCTTGAGTCACCAGTTTGGCTTTGTTCTGGAAATACTTAACTTTGGGGACTACTCCAAGATTTTAGTTTAGGTGTATGCCTCTGCCCTGTGGAATGAGCCCACAGTTATTTTGCTCACCTGGAGAGTTACCTTTCCAAGAGACGAAAGCCAAGTTTGTTTTATAACTTGGATATTAATGTGTATAAAGAAGGATAGATTTCTGTGGGAAAGCTTGATATAATCTGAAAGCCAAAGCACTTCCAGCTAGATATGCTTACATCCGTCTGCACACACACACGCTCTTTACTCCCTGGCAGTGAAGAATACACAATGAAGAAAAGATTTCTCTGATGTCAGCATTGTAGAGCCCTTTTTTCTTCCACTCCTTCGCTCCCCTACCCTTCAGTTTTGGATTCAGGGGTCAGAGAAGTTCTGGTTTTGTACTGAATTACAATGTTGTCACTGTTTTAAAAATTAAAATGCTGGCTTTTTTTCTCCTGTTCTGCACAGTGAGTATCCCCACAAGTGAAACTATATGGATGCAACTGCAGCACCAAATTCAATGCTATCAAAAGCATGGTAGCTTTAAAATTCTAGAGATATGTAAAAGTGTTTAATCTTTTACCTGCAGTATGTGATATAATAACATTGATATATGTGGAGCAGGTTTTGGAGATTTTATATATGAAACAGTCTGTGTATTTTGAAATTTAATTCTTGTGAAATATTTGACATCCTGAATGGGCTAACTGACAGAGGGACACTAATTAGGGAGTTGTACTTCAGGAGGTTCGGATCATGTACCTTATACTGACATGTATATTGTCCCCCTGGTAGTAGCGTTAATGGTGCTTAGACATATGCATCAGAAAAAGAGAGTGTACCCCTGGGAGCTCTGAAATCAATCTCCTATGTAATGCCATTTTGTAATGCTCTAGAAGGAGAGGATTTACATGTTTTTCCATTTTTTAAGATGAGCATACATAAAATGATCTGGCTTTGGAATAGTTTGACTCATCTGTTATTTTCATTCTTTAAAATCTGCAGTGAATATCTTCCCCTGAACCTGAGCTTTTCACTTAAAGTTCTCTGTGTTTACTGGAAATCTTGGGTAAATTTATTATATTCAGCTGAACTGAGTCCTGTTTACCTTATTACAGGGATTATTTCATCAACTCCTGAAATGCAAAGTCCTCTATGGCAAGAAAGAAAGGCAGTCCTGTGACTGAAGCTTGGACCTAAAGGAAAAGCTCTCTCCAAGTATGATTTCATTCAGCTAGTAAAAGCGAAAAAACCCAGCCAACCAACAACAAAAAGATTAGTCTTAGGAAGACAGGTGAGCTCAGTTTTCTCTGTTCCTCCTCACTTGGGATCGTACTATGCATATAATCAGACCATCTGCCTGTTCCAGACAGCATTCCTTTATGGCATTTCAACAAATCGAGAGCCCTTGGCCTCTGTTTCCTTTCCTTAAGCAGACTTTCCAAACCTTTTGCATGATCATAAATCTTAAGTCAGGAATTACTTTTAAAGCACTCATTAGCTGTATGGTTAGTGAATTCAGATAATTATTAGTTAATGCTGCTTAAGGTACAGAGTACTTCGCCACTGCAGAAGGCAGAAAAGCAAAGAACATGCTAAATCCAGTTAAAATTACTGGAGTCTGGCAAAATGTACTTACCACATCTAAAAACACCTGGGATATCAATCTCATCCTTGAAAAATGTGTAGAGGGGTTTTTAACTTTTTCAAAGGTAAATATTTTTTAGGTCTGCTTGTATCCAAAAGCTGGTTCTTTCTGTAGTAGCATGTGTCCTCTGTTTGGAAGTTGCTTCAACAATGACTCAGATTTCCAGGTATCGTTTCATTAACACCAGTTCCTGCCATGCTGGGGGTGTCCCCTCTCATCTGTTTCCCAAATTATTAGCCAGACCCAACCCTCTTCTGTTCATGTAATCTGAGAGGAGGCCCTGGACTGGGCTAGTACAGCTACAATATACTATTTATGCAATGGTAGCATTGCACCTACCCTGAAGAAGAAATAATGGTTATTCATTTTCTTATCTGACACAGGAACCCAAATGTTTTGAAGCATCAGTGAGGGAGGAGCAGCACCTTATTGTGATAAGGTGCTGGCAGCAGCGTTTAGTCAAAGGCTGTGCTTTGGTCGAAATACCTCCTGTCATCAAGTGTGCCTCACAGCTTTATGTGGCTTCTCTGCAGAAGAGTCATGCCAGCATTTCAGTAGTTGACTTGGAGAGAAAAGAGGCAGGTAGGCTTAAAAAGGTTAAGAATTACCAGAGTACCAAGATCCATGCACAGCACAGGCAAGACCCTTTGCTATTTAAAGAAAAATGTGGGTAGACAGAGACAGCATGTCATGGAAACAAGACATCAAGTTATTGCTCTACTGCAGCTGTAAATTCCGGCTGAATGGGACCAGAAAGAACTGAGGTCTCAACCTCATATATCCTATAGAACAAGGACATGGAAAATGGAAAAATGGACATGTGATGTACAGGTTAAACCAGTGTTTTAAATGCGTACTTGCCACCAGAGCCAGCTGGGCTGGAACCAGTTATTAATTTATCCAACATTAAGGTTTACAAAATATGCCTTTCACAAAACTGAAGTATTTATGACAGCTCTTAACTGTGCAACACACATGTCACTGTGATAGGACTGCTAATGTGAACTTCATGATACACTTCATCTCATCCAGCTAATGAGAATAGCCATTACAGGTGTTTAGAAGTGTCTTTGGATTAGGTCAATGTCCACACTTCATATGCTTGCAATCTTCTTTGCAAAAGATTTTTTGGAGTTTTTTAAAAACACATTTTATGTTTCTTATGGAATTAGAGCAGAAATGGTTATTTCCCTGTAGATGAGCTTTACTCTTCATTAACAGTTTCCCATGCTTATGTTAACACTAGCACTTTTTCTTCACCTCCATTTACAGTTATTTAATCATCTGCAAGTATTGATTTTAATTTTTTTTTTAAGAAGAAGCTACATATCCTTTGCCGCTCTGAAAAGTACAGAGCACTCCCCTTCAATCACATCTTTTTTATTTGTCCTTAACTTTACATCTCAGCAGCAGTCTAAAATGCATTCATTAACTATTTAGACTATTCTCAGAGATGTGCAAGGAGGTAGAATGAGCAGGTGTCCTAGTGAGCCAAGGCTGACTAGTCAGCCAAGGCTTCTTGATATTTTGCTTCATTTGCGATGGTTCAGCATGAACCATACAGATACCCATACCCATTTTAAGGGCCTTTGTAGGCACTGTTGGTAAATTCTGACAGAAAAAAAAAAAAAAAAAAAAAAAAAAGTTTATCCTGCTTGAGGTTTAAACTTTGCATAGGCTTTTTTTTTTGATTTTGTGCTGCTTACACACATATTTGTCTCAATATAACAGAACAATGCTTTATCAAAGCAAGTTGCTGTATAAAATGTGTTCTGACTCAGCTCGAAGCTACTTGGCCACTGCTGTGGTTCCTCTCAAGTTCCAGAGCTGCAGATGGAATTGGTTTAATGTAACATAATTTCCCAAGAGCATGTACTAGGACTTGTTTTTTGCTATACATCCTCATCTTCCAAATTAACCTGAAGACAAATGGGGTCTGTTTATCTGCTACTTTGCTGAGACAGTGTATTTGGCTGTCAGTGTAGCATCTGCTTTATATTTTGAGTAAATCTCAGTCCCTAAGGACCTGATTAACTAATATGAGAGAATACTCTGTGAACAAAAAAAGCCAATGGCACAATTCAGCATCCAGCATGGTAAGGAAAAGTCATAAAAAAAATAAAATGAAAACTTGTGAGTCATGGTATGTTCAATATCTTGGTACATTATCTTCTGGTCCTTCTCTAGGCATGTGCCAGCCAGTTATGAGTACAGAATCACAGAAAACCTGAATAGCAGTAGCATGGATATCAACCCATATACCCACACTTATTGAGTGGCTCCAGAAGATGTGGGAAATTTTGTTGGTGTAAAAGTTGATTCATACAATTTTCCCTACTCCAAAAGTACAACAAACAAAACCATTCAAATATTTTTAGAATCTGTCCACTGAATATGCCAGGTGCTAAAAGACAATGCTCTTCACCATATTTTTATCAGGAAAACCAAATAGAGCATTTGAGAATAAAGATTATGAAAAACAGTATCACAGTGGGCTGCAAGTAGATCAGCCTTTAACAGAGAAGACTGGCAACTGTTAACTTTCCTCTTCGCTATTCTTTGAAAGATGGACTGAAACAGGAGTGGATGCACAGCTTGGTGAACTGTACTGCTATTCAGTCAGTGATGCCCACAGTTCAAATCATTACTGACCAGGCATGTACCTGGAGATGCCGGTGCAACTGACCTCTTGTGTCTTGTACTGTGCAACGTGAGAGAAAGGAAAGCACTGTGAAAATGAGTCTACAAGTACACTACTTTAGCTTAGCACTTCTGCATCTGTCATTTCAAACTTTTACGTCGTGGTTAAAGCTATCAATAACTAAGTCCCTAATTCTTCATGGGTGGCTGTATATGTGCCCAGAGTCTTTCATGGTAGCTGCTTCAAGACAAATCAACCAGTTATTTCTCAGGAAGACTGTAGCTTCCTCCTGCCTGCTGTTTACATCCCTGCCATTCAACTACAGGGTGAGGCAGGAGAAGGAAATGGTCTCACACTACCTACACCTATGTGACACAGGATGGTGTGATAGCCATAAATGGTTTGCTGAGGGCTGTAGTTAACAGCGGTGTCTGTTTTACTCTGACAAGGTGCCACAGGGGGTCTTCAGCTGCATGTTCTCCATAGGTGAAGGGATCAGGTGACAGGACCAGCTCCAAGTCACATTCCCAGTGCAAAGCTGATTAAAGAAAAATAATTTGAGAGAAATAAATGAAAAGGCAGAAACTGTGGGAAAAGACTACAGGTGACATCATGTCCCTGAGCATAGTAGGACAAGTTTGCTCTTCTCTGTGAATGAACAGTGATTACCAAGCTGCTTTCTTTAGCAATGGTGATGGTGAGGAGATGAAAGTCATTTGTTTTTTTGCCTGCACTTCTTACTGAGATAAAACTTTAGCATTATTACAGATGTTGAAAGGTGTCAGTAGCAGCAACATCAAGAGCAATGAAACCAGCACCAGTGCACATTTTTGGTAATGTGGGGAGCAGATGTAGAAATTATTATAGACACCGTATTGATAATTAAAACCCCACAACAAACCCAATCAAAAAAAGTCCCCTTAAGGGAACTTTAGAAAAACCTTAATATTCCCGTATGGAGATAGGATGAGAACATTTGGGCTGTTCAGACTGGAGAAGAGAAGCTGCGTGGTAACTTCAAAGCAGCTTCCAGTACCTGAAGGGGCCTACAAGGATGATGGAGAGGAATTCTTCATCAGGGACTGTAGTGATAGGACAAGGGGTGATGGGTTCAAACTGAACCAGAAAGTTCAGGTTAAATATAAGGAAGAAGTTCTTTACTGTGAGGGTGGTGAGTTGCTGGCACAGGTTGCCCAAAGAAATAGTAGATGTTCCATCCCTCACAGTGTTCAGGGTCAGGTTGTACAGAGCCTTGGGTGACATGGCCTAGTGCGAGGTGTCCCTGCCCATGCAGGGGTTTGGAAATGGATGATCTTAAGGTACTTTCCAACCCAAACCATTCTATGATTCTGTGATTCAGTGAGATAAAAACACAGCTGTGGGTGACACAGTTTGGTCTCGATTACAGAAGGAAGTTGAAGAAAGTGGCTTCAACTCCAGGGTCTAATAAGCTGTGAAAGAGAAAGATGTGAAAGATATGTGCAATAACACATGACAGAATCCTTTGAGAAAGTTATTACTCCTCCTTTTTTCCTTTTGATCTGGAATGAAAGCAGCCTATTCTGTTGTGTGTGTATTTGCTGTTTACACTCCCTGGTTAATTACTTTCTATAGTTTAATGGAAATAAAACCTTAAATATCTTGTTTTAAAAGCTTATAGTTGCCATAGCAAAGAACTCTCAATGTTTGTGCTCATTTGTACCTTTCCATCCAAAATAACATCTTTCAGAGAGTTGAAGAAAAAAAATATCAAAATAGACTTTAAAATGCTGCTCATGCTGTGACAGCATCAGGTAGGAAATGAAAGTTTAATGGTTCAAATAGGGAATATTTCTTCAGCTTCTGGGGTAAGACATGAGTTGCTCAGGAAGTGTGGCATGTTGCCAGAGCGGGGAGCCTCCAGGAACTGAAACAGAACAGTACTAGTGATCTTGCACTGCCTTAGACCAGCTGTTGGAGAGCAGGCAAACACTGGTGTTTCCACTGCTGTGAGAAAGACAAGAAAGAAGAATATGTGGAAATTGTCACATCAGCATTAGGCTGGGAATCTGCATCTCTGAGGGTGGGAATGTAACATTCTCCAGGTTGATTTTTTTGCCTGTAATGTTCTTTTATCGGTTGTATTTACAATGACACACTCTTTTCCCCCTAGAATTCTACCTATATTTGTTCATTTTCCTGCAAAACACCATCTCACTGTTATGTGATCACAGAGAGTGATTATTGCATTTCATGGGATCTGTCCTTTAAAACTACTTAACAAGTTTAAAGGCATGTTCTGTGGAGCTGCTTTCTCCCTGTTCACCCTAATTAATGGAGAACACAGACTAAGGAAGGCAGTGTTTTGGGCACCCTAATGTTAGTCACCCAACCGGGGTAGCTTCTCATTCCTGATTCAATCTGCTCTTTAAAGAGATCTGAACTGATAGAGAGCAAGTGTGTAGCGATTCAGCTGACTGATTGTTGGATACCTGCTCCTGTACTGTCTGGGTTGGAGGGAAGGCATTTGGGTTGTCCCTGCCTATGGGCTGTGTGAAGCCTGGGAAGCAATGCTTGCTGGGCAGCCCAGAATCATCCTGGGATGTTTATTACCTTCCTGGATACCACTCAATGTATTTTTGCCTCTGGGTTGCTGGGCCAGCCCATATAAAAAAAGTAAAAACCTAGATCAGATGTAGCTGAAAGGAAAAGGGAGATTAAGCCACACACACTGTGATGCTGCAGGTAGGTTCACAGGGCACGTGAGCACAGGGATGTTTCTGTTGGAGTGAAAAAGGAAGAGCCAAATGTTCAGTGGATTATGTGTGTTGGTTTAACTTGTGCAGTGCTGACACACAGTGGATGGAGGACTCTGCAGTACCTTTCTGAAATTCACTCCAGTAGGAAAAAGAACCAGCATTTTGAGTACAAGGATGGCACTCACCAGCCCTAGAAAGGGCAGCAGCTGTTGAACCAGCTACAGAAGAGGGCTAACCTGAAAACACTGAAAGCTGAGATTGAACATATGAGAATGGAGCAAAGAAGCAGCAGGAGTCAAACAAAAGGATGATGCCCAATGAGCTGTCTTGAAGACAGTTCTCTTAATCCAGAGTGACCTGGGTTTGCTGCTAGAATGGAGAGTTTTCCTCAAAAAATATTAGCCCAGGGTATCTGATTCCATTTTCTTAATTTTCACTATGTTCATTTTTACCACAGAGGGATCCTGGTTTCAACATACTTTTACATCTAGAAAGTTGTAACTATCCATGCTGCTATATCATTATCTTTTCGGAGAGGAAGGAGCAAATTCACTACAAACAATTGTTAAGCAGTTCTTATTCATACTGCCTTGATAAGAATTACACAGCATGGACAACTCTTCTCACCTGTATAGGCATGATGCTGCCAGCTTAAATGGATTTTCTTCTGTTTTGAAATAAGTACTCCCAACGTTGGTGTCCAAACTGATAATGCTACATCATATCCTAGGTGTCACAAGCATTTTCTGTATTCTTCAGAGATTTGCAATTAGTCATTCATACACAGGGACTGCTTAAGACAAACTTTTCCCCCAAAGCAGTTAATTCTTCAGAATGAAAATAATCAAATAATGAGTTCATTTCCAATTTTACATTTAATGCCAAGCATTTTTGGGGTAAACAAGATATGTTGGCAGAGCTCTGCTTTCAGCCTACGCTTTTTATTAACTGGGAAGCAGGCAGTTGATTCTTATCCTCTCTATCAGCTCAAATAACTTGCACATATTTTAGAATGAATGACTTTTATAAACTGGCTGTGGAAGCCCATCAGCCAGTCTTTCTAAACTACACCCAGGCCCTCCTAGCAAGAAGTTAAAACCCCCAAAGACCCAGCTTGGGAGTCTCCCACTTTTTTACCATAGTAACTTCCATTTCTGCAGCATGAAAATAAGATGCAGCAGAGATACTGTTGCTGGCAACTTCATCAAATCAAACAGGCCCTGTATCTGAGATACTTCAGTCGTTTCTGCTGACAACGCCTTGGTAGCGCAAGGGAGCCCCTGACCAGCCTGGGTGCACCCATTTGGCTCCATACTACTCCTGAGCCCATGTAAGCACCAGCCAGGCAGTATGCAGGATAGCAGACACTGCTGGGTATTTTGGGATTGACTTTTAAAGCAGTTATGAAAGGAGGTGAGAATATAACAAAGCATGGGACCAATATAAGTGTTGAATACTGGTTTTCTTCCCTAAAGCTCAGCTTTGGTTGGTCGCCTTGCTGTGGTTTTACAGACCTGCCAAAGAGAACATGATCTGGCCCTGAGTCTGGAGCCCCTGAAGCTTTCAAAATCAATACTTCTTTCCGGGTATGAGAAGTTGAGAAGAGAGAAATTGAAAAGTATTTCTGTGGGAGTGTTGTTTATGAAATGATGGGTCAAAAGCATTTAGAGATTATTCTTTAGATGTCCCAAATTTTAGCAAGAGGTTAAAGTATTCACAATCGGTTTTGATTATGGGCATTGTAGCTTAAAATTCAGATTAATGTCTTTTGTGCAAATGATATTCTTCCTATTTGTGCACAATGAACTCCAACATGTCATGAAGAGAGTAGTCATTCATAAACAAAGCAAAGCTTTGTTTTGTGTTCACTGTTGATCCTCTGAATTAGCTAAGTGCTTCAGCTGAAGGTAAAAACAGTCTCTGCACTGAAGAGCTAAAGAGCTCACAGTCTATGCATACAACAGAGTCAGGAGATGGGGGCAAACAAGAGGGGAGAATACAAATGGAGAGATACAGATCAGCACAGCCTAAGCATGGTAATCACACTGAAGTTAAGGTTTTAAATGAGTATTGCAGAAAAGGAGCATTTCAAGGTAAAATCTCAAAGAGAGCAATGTGGTTATTTCTGTGGGTATTTATTGTAGATGTTTATTTCATTTTTTAAACTAGTAAGGAGCAGTGTCAGAGAAAGCAGTTTGCCTGGATCCAGGAAGTCATAATTGACCCCAGATCATAGACTCATAGAATAGTTAGGGTTGGAAAGGACCTTAAGATCATCCAGTTCCAATCCCCCTGCCATGGGCAAGGATACCTCACACTAAACCATAACACCCAAGGCTATGTCCAACCTGGCCCTGAACACCCCCAGCGATGGAGCATTCACAACTTCCCTGAGCAACCCATTCCAGTGCCTCACCACCCTCACAGTAAAGAATTTTTTCCTCATATCCAATCTAAACTTCCCCTGTTTA
>JAOEHY010040633.1:0-14954 GCA_025447955.1 Psilopsiagon aurifrons
GGGTCAGGTGTCCTGTCTCTGCTTTCTCCTGGCTTCCCCTCCTCCCTGGCAGAGCATGAGGCTCTGAAAGTCCTTGGCCAGACCAAAACATTCTAAGCAGTAACTGAAACATTGGTGTTACAAGCACTGTTCCCAGGATGAAAGTCAGAAACACACTCTGTACCAGCTACCCAGGAGAAAGATGACTGCTTCTGCTGAACCCATGACAGTGTGTTATCAATGTTGTTCTCAGACTAAAGCCAAAACACAGCACTGCACCAGCTACTAGGAATAAAAATTAACTCCATGCCAGCCAAAACCAGGGCAAACTTTTACTTGTCATTTGGGGGAAATTAGGTCTTGAGAGCAGAGCATCAAATCTGATCTTGTGGTGTCTGCCTGCTGGAGGTTATTGGGGAAAAAAAAAAAAAGAAAAAAAAAGAAAAAAGAATCCTTTTAGTCATGAAGGGTCCAAGAAATTGAAAGAGTTAATGGCTTGGTCTACCATCCTTGGAGTCACTGGGACATTTTCTGCTGACCTGAGTGAGCTGAAGTCAGACCCTGTGTGACTTACACAAGGTACCAAATGGGCTTGCCACTCCCCAAAATCATTTCTTGAGTTACTTCTTCCCCTTTACCATTGGATGAAGGAATGGTTCAATTCTAATCAAACTGCCCTACTTCACAGCCTGACCTCAAACGCCTCTGGAAGCCCAGATTCCCTCAGTTTGCTGCCATGTGCTGCAAATCTAACAATCATTAAAATATTTAAAAATTAGAGCCTCCATGTATAATGTCGTTGATGTCATTTTATCAGTCTAATCATAGGTATACATTTTACTGCAAGCTGAAAAAATATTGGGTTATTGAGGTTCCATTTTAGCTTTAGCTATGCATAATTTACTGTAGAAAAAAAGCCGGCTAGGGAAAGCTCTGAATATGTATTTTATAGGAAGAACAAGAAAAGTTTTTCTCGCCTCCTCTTACTGCCTCTCACTCATCGAGAGATAAAGAAATGACGAAAATGACACATGAGCTGCTGCAAAGCCTGAAAATAAGACAGCTTTTATTTTATATTTAGGAAGGGACATTAGTTTGTTCTGTGGCTATTTTTCATTTATTTTTTTTAATCCTTAGACAAGGAGGCATTTAAAGTAGACATTTACCATGCCAAAAAAAGCAAATAAATTTCTTGCGTGTTATTCTGGGGAGGTGGATAATGGGAAAAGAAGAGCAAAGTGGGGGAGAGCGAGGAAAATAGGGGCACTTAGAGGAAAATGTATTTGTGTGGGTTGTGTTTAGCAGTTTGAGACAGGGAAGTAGTTAGTCAAATCTCTGCACATTTACACACAGAAATAAAGAGTAGTCTTTCTTAAAAGGAATTACCTATGAGCCATTCTTGAAGCTAGTAATAGGTATGCAGGATTGAGGATGCTGCTGGCTGGAGGCTAAATGTGAAGTGTTAATTGTATCCAGACCAAATGTGTAATCTTCTAGTTCAGCAGAAGTAACGGTCCTGAGGTTAAAAAAAAAGTTTTTTTTTTTTTCCTAAAATATCTCTATAGAATTAATCCTGCTCCTTACAAACAGTTTTGACATAGGTCTCGGACATGTGCTACAGAAATAAGAAAGTAAAAGCCACCAAGTTCATGCTTTGAAGTTCACTAGGATTAACCATACAAGAGCAAATTCCAGGAAGAGAAGGTAATCAAAATGCAGGCAAGCAATTAGATCTGCATATTAAGTATGAAAGTACATGGTGCTGGGTTGCATATGAAGCTAGTGCAGTAACCTTGCGCTCCCAGAACTGCTTGCTGAGGTTACTGGGTAAAAGGAGCTCAGAGGACTCGCCTCCAGAGGGACAAATTGGTTCCCTTTGTCTGTAATCATAGTACAGTTCCGTAAATGTGCTTGATCATGATTAGCAAGCACAATGGGGACAGTGGGCAGCAGCAAGCCCTGCTCAGGGTGGAGAAAGCCTAGCCAGGTATGGTGGGTATCAGGCAGGGCTGTGGGAGCTGCGCAGAGCCAGCAACAGCCCTATAGTGCTGTCTACCACCCAGGGTGGATGTGGGATGCCTGAGTGATGGGATATGGAGAGGTTTGCAGGGCAGCTGCCCACACCATGCTTGACTTGCTACTCTGCTCGAAGTGGCTACCTGAGGAATTTTACTGAAGGAGAAGAATTATAATTTTGGAAACCAATGCTAGTGGAACACACTACATTTTATCTGTAATTATTATTATTAGCCTTTTCCTTCTCTAAAATTGAGTACTGTGATTTTCAAATACTCATGAGACTGCATTGGGCTCTCTCCCTTCTCTCTGATGTTCCTCACTAGCAGTGACCACACATCTGGGAAAAGGTCTGGCCATTCAAGCGTCTATCTAGGCATGTTATTGTCCATTATGTCCGGTATAGTTCATGAGTTTTAAAGGTAGAGTTACCTTACTTGTAAAGTTTTAGTTTAGAGTTTCTATTCTGTGCCCATCATCTCCTGTCTCCCTTCAAAAGGATATTTATCCTCACCCCCTTGATAAAGATCATGGACTTTTAGTGAGAAATAATTAACACCACATATTCATCACATTCAAAGATCATTTGACAGTTTACATGACATGGCACATATGAAATATGTCCTGTCCTTAATTTCTTTGCGTACCTTTAATCCTTCCATTTGTAAAAGCCCTTGCAGACAAGGTCCTCACTCATTCAAAGCTTCTATTTTTTTTTTATTTTTTTTTTTCCAAGAGCTTGATGTTGTAGGGAGTAAAGAAAGTATGAGAAAAAGGTGGGAAAAATGATCACCTCTAAGGCAAGCAGCTTACTATTTCAGGAGCAAGGCAAAATAATTTTGGATGAGCATCAAACATACAACACAACCAAAATGTTTTATTTTCCCCCCTCTAAAATAGCATGTTTGACAAAGCTATCCCTTTAAATCTACCCTTAACTTTCTCCCTTCAGTAAGTTTCAATTTGCTGTATTTCTCAGCCCTGTGTGGTGGTGTGGGTGTCAGAAATATGCAGGTGATGTCATTTTTCATTCCCTAACCCAGGGTTTAATTGGCATCATCATTCCACAGCCCTCCTCCTCCCCTTCTTCCACCTCTTCAGTTTAAATCTTGTCCTTCTAGGCCTTTTGGGTCAACACACTTCAAAAATGTGTTGTCTTCTTTATTTAAAGCCTTCTCTAAGAAAGGGAAGCTTTGATTTTTACATCCTGGTTGGTACGGAGATGAAACATATGTCCAACATGATTTTACTTTAGTAATCCTATCCAGTGATAATCTCTGGCACACAACATAGAGATGACACAGTATCAGTGATAGGGAGCAGACTGGTCATCAGTATTCTTTGAATTTTTAAGATTTGTTGCCTTCATTTTATTATTTTTTTAATAAGACATGCCTTATAAATTATGTCGGCATAAAATCTGGTGCTGGAATAACAAATTTTAATATACCTGTATTAAATAAATCATGGCAATAAGCCCCTGGATGTTTTGTTATACCTTTAATCCACTCAGCAAAGATTCCAGGGAAAACAGTAAAAGTTTTGCCTTTTATCCTACAATGAGATATATCATGACTAGAGGAAATGCAAGTTCAGGAAAAAGGAGGTTGGGAGACATATAAAAGGAAAAGGCAAGAACTTATTTATATTGACAGAGAAAAGGTCTCAATAGCCTGACTCCTCTCTTCTTCAAAGGATCATCCTGCTTTTCCTGGTCCTAGTATCCTAAAAGATCTTCTAAAAAGGGAAAACAAAAGCCCTAGGACCAGCAGTGATACATGAACTACACCATAGACACATATCCTTGGGACTTTACTGGCAACCAAAAGTCAACATCTGATTCAAAGCTCTTCCTCTGCCTTGTCTTTACCAAAGTAAATGGGAATGTGTGATGTATTCAGCTATCATTTATTGTCCCCAGCTTCATCTGATTCAAATGTAGACACAAACAAAACCACCTACTCATTTCAATGAAGCTGTGACTGTTGTGCTGGCTGGGAGGTAACAGGTAGCATCTAAACCACTGGAGTAACTCAGGAACATAAGTCAGCCTTCTTGAACACCAGGCTTTCAGGCTTCTAAAATTGTTAGGCAAAGCCACAGGCTACCCTATATTCTTTTAGCTTAGTATCTGCCTCATTGCGGTTACATTGCAGGTACTTGTGTGTGGTTACTTATTCAGTCAATTAATGAGATGAAGTAGAAATGTGAGTGAGAGCATACTGGGTAATTCATAGGTTGAAAGGCTATACTGAAACACATCTGGTTATAATTAAGGTTAACTGTAGAATTTCATCTGGCCAAACATAATTGCTCACAACTCAATGTATCTCAGCATTAGTTATTGACACATATAGTATATGCCCATTGCAAGCAAGGGACAACTTTTAGATGACTTGCAAGAAAAAGCAATGAGCATGCTTACAAAGGCTGGGGGAGAGGATGAGGAGGGGCAAAAAAGAAAAAGAATTTTAAAACATAAAGTATTGCTGTTAATTAACTTCACACGCAGTTTAAGAACCCTTTTTTAAAAAAATACTAGAGCAAGTTTTTCTTTTACTTTCTTCTGAACTGTCTCTTCTGACAGGTTAAATGCAAGTATACTACATAGTTACAGTGATTATGGCTTTGTCTTCTATTGTGATCAGCTAATACTATGGATGAGAAGAGTTAGTGAAAAGAGAAAGGAAAATGACAATTTTAGTGTGTGTGTGACAGGGATCAGTGGAAGTGTCTGATAGTACACACAGGAGTTGGTGATTTGCTAGTGTTAAACCAATGTTGAAGCTGATTAGGTTTTGCCTAGAAGTGGTGCCTATGTGTCCAGCTGCACGAGACAAGTCTTCTCCAAAAGAAAAAAAAAAACAACTTTGTAAAATGTGACTTCAGTAATGTTTGTAACCACTACTCCTTTTACCATGTTACCGCTCCATCTCCTTAACTATTACTCTAATAAATGTTGTGTTTGTGCAGCCCTGTGTTTGTGGGTTTCAGGCACAACAAAACTTGAAGCCTTGGTCCAGAATTCATCAAAAGGAGTTGGAGAGAGAAAATTCTCAATTGGAAATTGCTTTTTCACTAAATTTTTCCTTTCCAGAAAAGGCTGACTTCTCACAGATGCCATACTTACGGTAGGCTCTGCAAGGATGCCAGTTTTACTGAAAATTCAATCTCTTTGCTACAATAGAGGCTCAGCAAAGCTGCCATCCATAGCAGCACCCAATGCAAATATTGTGTGACTCGTCAATTATTGTCAAATGAAGTTTTGTTTCTAACTTTGAAGAAGATAGAGATGATACTATAAGGGCAGCTGAGCAGATTGAGTCATAATGGTGAGAAAAGGGAACAATTACAACTCTTGAGTTGTACTGAGAAACAGCTGGGCCTATGCTGCTTTTTTCTTAAATATTATCTAGACTCCTGCAATTTTGTTCACAGCACATCTCAACATAAGGCGCCATATGGCAGGAGATGAGTGGGAGAAAATAAGAACACGTATGAGACAACTGTCTGTATGGGTTCCCCTTTCTAAGCCACCCCAGAAGCACTCCAAGTTGAAGCTTCAGCCTTGGAGACAACTGAATTTTACTGTAGACTTTTTCTGGTATCAATCAGCTGAGGTGTTTGGGTGGCCATCTGACACATGAATATATTAATGAATACTAAGATTATTCCAAGCCTGTGTCTTTTAGGAATTAAAAATCAGCAGGATGTTTCTCAATACTGTTAGTTAGTACAGAGGAATTGGAAGCTTTGGATCTCAGATCATTACTGCAGATAATGGTACCAGTCTAACTGCACTCTGTTCCTCATTCACATATAAGCCACACATCCAATGTATAGGGATGAAACTGGGCTGCAGCTTGGAGTTCCCTGAAAAGCCAGATGAGCATGGGGAAAGGCAGGAGCACTCAATCCCCATCCCTCCCTGCAGCACAGGAACAGCTGGGCCACAACTGCCAGCACTGGACTATGCTTTTGTTTTATTTCTGTCCTGGGTTCAGCTGTAACAGTTATTTTTCTCCTTCCTAGTAGCTGGTGCAGTGCTGTGTTTTCGACTTTAGTCTGAGAACAGTGCTGATAACACATGACTGTTAGCTGTTGCTAAGTAGCGCTTAGCCTGATCAAGGACTTTTCGGTCTCTCATGCTCTGCCAGTGAGGAGGGGCACCAGAAGCTGGGAGGAAGCAGACAGGATGCCTCACCCAAACTAGCCAAAGGGCTATTCCATACCACAGCATGTCATGCCCAGTGTATATATGGGGGAGGAGTTACCTGGAAGAGCAGATAGCTGCTCGGGTCAGGCTGGGTATTGGTCAGCTGGTGGTGAGTGATTGTATTGTGTATTGCTCATGTTTATTGAGTTTTTTTTCCTTTCCCTTTTTAGTTTTATATTCTCTCTTCTTGTTATTTCCCTTATCATTATTATTAGTAGTAGTAGTTTCATATTATACTTTAGCTATTGGACTGTTCTTATCTCAGCCCATGGGATTTACATTCTTTCCATTCTCCTCCCCATTCCACCCAGATGAGCCATGCTGCATGCCTTAGTTGGGGACTCTGCTAAAGGCACAGCCTTCCAGGTGCCCAGGTGTTGCACACGTGTATCTGAGATAGTCTGTGCATCAGTTTGATAAATGTGATCTCTGTGGCCTCTTCTGTTGACACGACTTTAAAGTATAACATTTAATAATGTTGATCCGGTTGGAAGCTTTAGTGGATATATTTCACAAGAATACACACACACACACTCTATTTCATAATTTTCAAGGAAATAAGAGTCTAAAATGTAGATAAGTCAATTCCCAACAGAATGAAGTGAGTGCCATGACACATACCATAGTGTTGAGCAGGAAATGTTGTATGTAGTTTGAATCTAGAAGCTCTTGCATAAAGCAACACACTGTAGGGCCTTGATTCTGACACTGTGTCATGGTTTAAGCCCCTCACACAGTTCTCTCACTCACTCCCCCCTCTTTCTTCCCCCAGTCCCTGGGGGATGGGGAGGAGAATCAAAAGAATGCAACTCCAACAGGTTGAGATAAGAACAGTTTAGTAATTAAGGTATAACGCAAACCACTGCTCCTACCACCAATAATAATAATGACCAGGGAAATACAAGGAAAGAGAATACAGTCTCTCACTACCTGATACCAAGCCTGACCCAGCAGTGAACCCCTTCTTCTGGGTCTCTCCCCTCTGTTTTTCACATCCTGGGCATGAGGTATTGTGGTATGGAATACCTCTTTGGTCAGTTTGGGTCAGGTGTCCTGTCTCTGCTTCCTCCTGGCTTCCCTTCCTTCCTGGCAGAGCATGAGGCTCAGGAAGTCCTTGGTCAGACCAAAACATTCTAAGCAGTAACTGAAAACACTGGTGTTATCAGCGCTGTTCCCAGGCCAAAAGTCAAAAACACAGTGCTGCACCAGCTACCGAGAAGGAGAAAAATGACTGCTACTGCTGAACCCAGGACACACTGCTTTTTTATTTTCCATTATTTTTAGGTAGAGCAAATGTTTTGACATTCAGTGCTCAACGGAAGCTAGGCTACACTTTCAAATTAGGGAAGTATCCTAAATAATCCACTGCTTCCTAACACAGAGCAACCCTACGTTCAGATCACCTGCTAGAGAACACCAGTGGGTAAAAATAAACTTCCATTTTCTGCACTTCAGGCTTGCAGACTTTTTGTTGTTCATTTTAGAGAGGGCTGGGGATTTTTTGTTTTTCTTTTTGCAACATGCACATTACTGTCAGTTGGAATACTAATGGACATCTACATAAATATCATCTCCAAGGCTGTTCAATGAAACTATCTAAGGCTGATGATTGTCTTGAAATTAGCTTGACTCACATCTGAAAATTGCCAGTGATTAGCTGATTATGGTTTGAACTGAACTCAGATTGCTACAAAAAGCTACAAAAAGTCATCCTCAGATGCATTCTAGTAAATGATACCCCAGCTGCCTCAGTCGTTGCCAGCACTCGCATTAGGATTAAAGGTCTATTACTACTATTACTACCTCACATTGACAGCATTCATTTTAAAATATATAATCTGCCTGGGGAGAATCTGTCTCCTGGGAGAATTCTGTCTTTTTACTTTTTAACCTATTCACTAGATGAAAAAAAAACCCCACCAAACCTGAAATCCAGAACAAATTAAAGCATCCTTTCTGTGTGAGAAACTTGTTTCCCCTCTGTAAATACAATTATCCTAAATGCAGAGCAGCTCAATCCTGGTGCCTTACTAGGAATCATCCCTTCTATACTAGTAGTATATGAGATTTAAAATAAATTTTAATATATCAGAGGCTAGCAATGCTGATAGATGTCAGATCTATCAAAAGCCAAAACAAAACCAAAACCAAACCACACATTATTTTGTCAGATCCTGAAAAATAGGGTCCAGTATGACATGTGAGTGTCAGTTTTTACAGCACACATGTAAAACAGGAGAGGCTTCAGCACCAGTGCACCATCATAAATGACTGGAAAAGTACCTGAAATGGGGAAAAGTACCTGAAATGGGGAGGCGGTGACATCTGCTCATGGTAGTAAATATGGTTTTTAAAGGAGAGTGGCACATGTCCAAGACAACAGAAAAAACTGCTGAGCCTTAGTGACTCTTAAATGATTAACAGAAAAATATTTTTAAGAGATAAAAAATAGCAGAGGAAATTCAGTGACAGAAATGATCCTAGGAGACCCTTCCCACCCTCCTGCAGTTTTTGATATGAAATTAAAATTCCTGTATCATCTCTAACCACCAAGAAATTCCATACCTGCAAGCTAGCATTAAGGCAGCATCAACACAGATCTAACAGTTGAACAAGAAGGAAGGAAATCTGATATTAGGACTCTTAGACCATCTACAGAGCAGAAAGAAAGGCCATCATTCAGCATTATATAAATATCTGTTTTGCTTACATCATGATTACTGCTTGTGGTGCCACCTTCTTCCCTCTTCTCCTTCTCATATGAGGGTATAGAGAAAATAAAGGGGTACTAAGGATGACTGGATATCAACCAGCTTCTTCTGAAAGGACTAAGTGAAAGAGACCACTCTGAAGTGTAATGTGGCCAGGTAAGGCTTTGTAGAGTATGATAAAATCTGGGCAACAGGCTACGTTGCAAGTCAGGAATAGCCATAGTTATCACTAATGCAATGATTAGGAACAAATGAAGGAAATAAGCAGATGGCTGATTGATTGTTTCAAAACAAAAGGTAGTGTTTCTTCTCTTAGCATGAATTTATGCTGAGAAAAGTCTTTTCTTTAAGATATTCAATGGATGCATAGAATCAAAAGCAAACACGACACAGCCATGGATGGAAATAATCCAGTGAGGATTAAAAAAATTGTACAGGTGGCTAAGAAATTAGCTGCTGTGTAAAATCTTCCTGGATGTCAGAGTACTCTGGGGACATCAGTCTGCACTTGCTTTGTTCCCAAGCAGGTATCTGCTAGAGATATGTTAAAGGGCATGTTGAGCTAACGCAGCCTGGCCAGACTCATGCTCTCCTTCAAACCATTTCTGAGGCATAACCAGCAAATGAAAAGGCTTAAAAATATTAAAAGTTCCTAAAATTATTGAATTCTGCTTGAATGGAAACAGTGCTTGCTGATATAATATTTGAGGAAAAATGTGATATCTGTGCTGTTAAAAGCCAAAGATATAATTAAAAGTTAAAATATACATTTTATAAATTTGTTCATGCTATTTAACACCCAAAACTGAATGCTGACCTTAGTTATGTAGTATATATTTCTTGTCTGACCACTTGCAACTAATTACAGTGACTAATTATTTAGGCTTTATGAATAATTAAAGTAACTACTAGAATCTCTCCCACTACATTAAAGACAACGAGGCTGTCCTCTGGTCTCCATATTTAAGAAGTAATTTTAAAAATCTTTATATTTCTCTATATGCTTTCAAAAGTTTCACAGTCCATGCAAGAGCAAAACACAAAAATCCAAACCAAACCAAAACACAACAACAACGACAAAAAAAACCCCAAACCAAAACCCAAGGAAGGAAGCATACATCTGTAATTTAAACAACTGCTTTTTAAATTTTCTTTGTCCTGATTAAAAGCTAAAGAAAAATCTTGCAACAAAGATGAATCTGACATTCCCAGGCCTTTCTGTTCAGTACCATAATGGGAATAAACTGATAGTTTATTACTTCTTCATTTCAAATTAATGTTCTTGAGTACAGGGAAGCCTTAGTGTCTTAGGTCTGAAATGTTCTACGCAAAGAAACCTACAATTAGAATAACAGATGGATTATTAGAATTCACACCTAACTCCATAGAAGTCAAAGAAAAAAGGCAATACTACTATGTCTTTCTTCCCCCAATGACTTTCCTTCATTACCTTATTAAACAGGAGAAAAATGAAAGATACAGATTGAGAAATCTCAGGTAACCTGCAAAGAATATTAATTTTCATGATGGCTTAAATGACTTGCTATTTTCATCTCTGATTGAAGTCTGACTCCTTTTTTCACTGAGAATGAAAATGGTGCCTGAGCAGGACTGACGTTTCATCCCAAGGGCTTAGGGAAAATCTGCAGTGAGTGCTCAAGAGCCCCAGCTCCTGTACTTGGTGGTTCAATTGAAACTCCATAAAAACAGTTCTGGAGCATTTCTCCCTGTGCTGACAGCTAGGCCATTCATCCTGTGCTCACCCACAGGGTGGGATGAACTATAGCCCTTAAAAGCGGGTTAATACACCAGTGCGTGTGTCTGTGTGTGTCTATGTGTGTACATAGGGTGCTCATCTGCAGGCACTGAAGGACACCTGGCTTCTCTGGAGCTTTTACTGGCTCTAGAAACACAGCTGCCAAGCCACAGCACTGCAAAGTCTCCAGGGAAGTGCCTTGTCCATGAAATACCAGGGTGCTGAACTGGCCCTTAAAGAGGTAGCAATAGGTCTAAGAAACCAGCGAGAAGTTGAGATTCTTCCCAGTACTGGCATCCAACTCCAGTTCTGTCAGTACCAATCACAATACATTAACAACTAAGCCAGGATGGCAGCCATTCAGCAAGCTTAAATATTTAATTTAGGAACAATAGCAGGTCATTTAAATAATTAAATTCAAATCAAAGTTCACAACAGGACTCACACCACCATAATGTTTTCATTTTATTTGGCATTCAATGTGTGCATCAACTACATAAACTAACAACTGCAGATGCTTAATTATTTCTCCCTGCACCTATGCACCCACAAATATACCCTGACCAGAGTTGTGCAATGCTGTATCATTTGCTTTGGCCAGAGTTCAAAAGAAAAGAAAGAAAACAGCTAAAAAACCAACTAGACTACTGTTGCTGTGCAGCCTGCACTTGGAGGACCACCCCTTGTCCTTGCCCTGGGATGACTCAGCTTGCTGGAGGAGTGCATGCAACAATTATTGCTATAAGTCACCATCAGTCTGTACGTGAAGGCAAAGGGAGTACAGCCTCAGGCGCCAGCTGCTGAAGTGGGCAAAACAGCCCTTGACACTGCTGCCCATGTGGTTTTTCACACAGCAGTGCCGAAACCAAGGATGGCTGCTCCATCAATGCCTTCTTGTCAAACTCTGTAGCAGTGTCTAGGAAGCATGATGAGGTGCTCAGCAAGTGCCAGTTTGTATGAGTGTGCCAACGCTCAAAAAAGTCCAAACTAAAATAATTACTGACCAAAATCTTTACTGAGTTTTAGATTCAAATAGATATGATATGAATACTGTTGATGGCAGCTAAAAAGTATTATATAAACATTGGATATTTATATATACTTACTCTTTCAATGTGCCTAATTACTATTTCTTAAACAACTACTTGGTCTTAGGTAAATAATGTTTAAGAACATGTTTCCTTAATTATGAAGTAAAACACACACACACCAGATTACACTGGCTGTGCAAGAATTTTGTGTCTCTGGGATGGGGGCCATGGATGTGGATCTGAAACATTACCTACTTGCAGGTCAGAAGGTAACCTTTTGTGCACCCATTTTAAATACTAACTTTTAGATCAAATGGCAGCATGAAACAGCTGTGGACTGCAAGTCTCGTAGCAGCAACTAATGACAAGCTAATCAAAAGGCTAATGAAACACTGAAGAAGAGCCCTACAATGCCCATAGCAAAGCAGTCTGCTGCACAATAAGATGTCAATCTGTTCACATCACTTGCAACTCCTAGCTCATTCAGGCACAAGGACTAGCTTAGCCACTGCTGTCATGGCCTGCTTACTTTTCCAAACATCACTGCAAAGACCTCAGTCTGGACAATCCCTGGTCTACTGGGTCACTGATTTTCTGGGTGCCATCCTTGCTACATTTAGAGAGCAACTGGTAATCCTGCTCTGTTATAGCTTCATGGCACCTCAAGAGGTTTTTGCCTTAGTGGCCACTTTCACCCATCTTTAATGGTTGCTACTCTGTCAATGCATTCTGCAGAGTGGCCCTTTATTTGCTGTAAATGGGTGATGAGTTAGTAGGAAATTTCACACTGGGAAGTACAGTGGGTAAAGACCAAGCATGAGACCTGTGCATCTGTTTATGTTGAAGAGACAGTAAATTTCAGCAAAAAAGGTTATACCTTTGTTAGCTGTCACAAAAAGTCCAACAGTGAGGCAATACCTAACCTCCACAGCCATCTACTGCAAAAAAAGAGATACTGTACTTTAAATAAAATCCCACATTAAATGTAAGGTACTTGCTTACATGTGTTACATGGTACTTACACTTAGTTATATATGCTAAATATTCATGCTCAATAGTGAAAAGTGCTGCACCCGGAGCTGCTTTGCAGTTCTGCAGGGTGCTGAAGAGGAAACGCCCACCGCATCAAATGAGCAACCAGCTGATGCGATGCAACAGTGAAGAGGATTACTACTGGTGCCTCCAGGAAAAAGTGTCTGGTCATAGTAGTAGGTGACTACTTTGAGAGGCACCCATCTGTTGGCCTGACCCAGCCTCAAGGGAGGTGTGTTGCCTACCAGGGCTCCGATCAGGGTTATTGCTGAGAGGCTATCTGGTTTAGTAAGTCCTGCTGACTATTACTCACTTCTTGTGGTCCATGTGGGTGCTACTGGTATTGAGAGCAGTAGCCTGGGAATTGTTAAGAAGGATTGTAGAGCCCTGGGAGAGGTGGTTAGGGGCTCTGGGGCTCAGATAGTTTTAACATCAATCCTCCAGGTCAAATGGGAGGACCTGGAAAAGGCCAGGCGGATTTGGCAGGTCAATAAACGGTTAGAACAGTGATGCCATTGTCAGAGGGTTGGTTATTTATAACATGGGACTCGATTTGGAGGCCTGGTCTACTGGAGGCTGGTGGAGCTGGTCTGACAAAGAAGAGTAAGACCTGCTTGGGTAGGAGACTTACCAGGCTGGTCAAGGCAGCTTTAAACTAGATGTACTGGGGCAGAGAGGCATCAATCCATCCCAACACCCCAGTGAGTTGCCAGCACCTGTAATACATGCTTGGAGCAATACAGAGATATTTCAGCTGCTCCAGCCAATGAGTCAGCTTTTATTTGGAGTTCTGCTCAGATGCTTTTATACAAATGCCCATAGTATGGGGAATAAACAAGAGGAATTAGAGATGTGTACATGGCTATAGGGATATTATGTTATTGGTATCACATAAATGTGGTGGGAAGGCTCCTATGACTGCAGTGTTGGAATCAAGGTTAGGCTTTTTAGGAAACACGGGCCATGCAGACAAGGAGGGAGAGTAGCTATTTATGTCAGTGATAGGCTGGAGAGTATGGAACTCTGGCAACAGGTGATCAACAGGTCAATAGAGAGCTTTTGAGTCAGGGTCAAAGGGAGAACAGCGATGGTAGGCATCACTGTGGGGATCTGTTACAGACCACCTGATCAGGAGGACTCTGTGGATGAAGCTCCCTATATACAGATAGGAGCAGCCTCACGCTCACAGGCCCTTGTCCTCATGAGGGACTTCAACCACCCCAATATCTGTTGGAGGGAGGGTACAGACCAGCAGAAGCTATCCAGGATCCTTGACTGTGTGGAAAACAACTTCCTCTTGCAAGTAATAGAGGAGCCTACAAGGAGAGGTGCCATGCTTGACCTTGTGCTCACCAACAGGGAGGACCTGGTTGGAATGTGACTCTCCAGGGCAGCCTTGGTTGTAGTGATCATGAGATGGTTGAATTTGAGATCCTCAGGGCAGTGAAAAGGGCATACAGCAAGCTCACTGCCCTGGACTTTAAAAGAGCAGACTTTGGCCTCTTCAGGCACCTGCTTAGTAAGTTTCCATGGGATAAAGTCCTAGAGGGTGGGGGAGCCCAAGACTGCTGACTGAGATTCAAGGATCATCTGCTACAAGCTGAGGAGCCTGACAAGAAGGAAATGAGATAAGAGGGCCAGGAGACTTCCATGGATAGACAAGGAGCTGCTGAGAAAACTCAGAGGGAAGAAAGAAGCTTACAAGAGGTGGAAGAAGGGAGGACAGGTGACCTGGGAAGAATACAGGGATATTGTCCAGGAAGCTAGAGACCAGGCCAGGAAAGCTAAGGTCTAGTTAGAATTGATTCTGGGAAGAGACATGAAAAATAATAGGAAGGGCTTCTATAGGTATGTAGCAAACAAAAGACAGACTAAGGATAATGTGGGCCCCGTCCAGGAGCTATCAGGAGAACTGGCTACCCTGAATTTAGAGAAGGTTGAGGTTCTTAATGACTTCTTTTCCTCAATCTTCACTGGTAAATGCTCTGACCACACCATCCAAGTCTTGGAAGGCAGATGCAGGGACTGTGAGAATGAAGACCATAGGCCCACTGTAGGGGAGGATCTGTTTCAAGATCATCTTAAGAACCTTAGTGCGCACAAGCCCACGGGACCTGATGAAATCCATCCATGGGGCCTGAAGGAGCTGGCAAATGAAGTCGCTAAGCCACTGTCCATCATATTTGAAAAATCATGGCAGTCAGGTGAAGTTC
>JAOEHY010040635.1:0-17951 GCA_025447955.1 Psilopsiagon aurifrons
CTGTTCTTATCTCAACCTGTGGGAGTTGCATTCTTTCAATTCTCCTTCCCATCCCTCCAGGAGCAGAGGGAAGAAAAGGGGAGGTGAGTGAACAAACTGCATGGCTGATTTATGGCTTAAACCACGACATGTCTGAATGTGTTCTCTTATCCAAAAAATCATTTGATAAACTGAATGTTAAAAAAAATATATGCGTCCATTATAGGGTCATCAAGGGCAGATTGTTCCAAATTGAGCCCATGTCTTCCTTTGCTGATTTTCTTGGAAATATGATTTAGCTGGACTTCAGTGAATATATTAGACTATTGCATGAGACTTTAATAAGTAAACAATAAAAACCAGAAACAATACAAGAATTATGAAAATTATGAAAGGCTGAAAACAGCTATGGGTAGTGTTCCACAATGAAGTATCAGGCTGTGATAAGAAAAGGAACTACAGCACACCCTGCAAAGCTTGATTTGGGAAGTAGTTTTGTTACATCTTTTGTCACAAAAAATAACATGTTTGTCAATGACACAGTTGGAAAACACCAGAGGCAGCTATCTCCAACAAAGGATATGACTTTGGGAACTTTATGGCAGCTCTGGTGGTAATACTGGCAATGATATTTAGAGGAAAGTAAGCTTGATAGAACAACATAAGCCTTTCAGTATCCTTTGGGTGCTTAACAAGCAGAAGTAGGTGAGGACATGTGCTTTCGATCTGTCTCCTGGTTAGCAGCTGCAGGATTGTCACCTCAGAATTCCAGACTTCCTTGGTGTCATGACAAAACCAGTCAGCTTACACCAAAATACCAAAAGGGTTTTCTCACAACAGTATGTCAGACACAAAGTTCAGCTTTCCAACATGAAGACATGCTTTGTGTCCTGGCTAAGGTGTTATTTTGCTTTGCAAGGTGGTGTCTTCTGTCTGGGAAAAAATATATGCATGTTGGCCTACACTGTTCCTTATTTTTATGCAGATTCCTACTTTAGTAGTCACACCATCCTCTCTCTCTCCACTTACCATGGTCAGAGACTCCATTACCATACCACTATACACCAGCGGGGAACTGTTTTCTTCTGTCTGGGTGTTACATACACTCAGTTTTTTCAAAAAGGCAAAAGCTGAAGTAAGAATGCTGCTGTACTTCTGCTGCTGCCTCAGTGGCTGGAGAAAAATCCAGCATCATTCCTGTGAAATGTAATAGGGGAAGATCTTTTCCTGAACAAAAGGAGAATACTCCTTTACTCATCAACGCAATGCTGATGATCACCGCTCATCTGAAATGTGTATGGATGTAGTAGTTTTTCAAGAGTCGATCTGGGATAACCTCTTTAGGTGTTACTGTACATCTCCCACCACAGTTGTTCAGTGGTAAAGGCATGGAATACAGCCATTCCTGGTGAGCTCAGGATCAATTACTTTGTGGATGACAAAATGCTGGACAGTTCTAGCCTCCTCACAGCCGAACTCCCACTTTTGTTAGCCGGGGCAGTCAGGGAGAGTAGGTGAGGGTATTGAGTACAGTCTTGTCCGTTTGGGTCTCATCATAACCTGCTACTATAACTTCTGTATTCAATCTTTCTTTTAAGAAAGATGCCTGCTGCCATCCAATTCGTCAACACCCTGTAACACACCATATTGGTGTGACACGCCATATGGTGGTTGCCACATTTTGAACACAAAATTATACAAAGGTATTTTCTGTGTACACGACTGGAGTTCCTCACCACAAGATGTCCTCCTCCATGGCCAGTCAGCTCTGTTAGCTGAAAAAGAATGCTCCAACTGCCTCAGCCTTCTCTCAATGTATTTGTAGTTCTGCTGAAGTCAGAAAAACAAAGTTTATGGACAAAGTGACTTATTTGTATACTTAAAAAGAGACAAAAAGCAACTATGGAACTAGTCACTAAAAAGGAAATCACCTTTACTGAAGGCGTTTCCAAAGGTGCAATAAATGTTTTAATGTCTCACAATTTAACCTCTTTTAGTGCAGTTTCAGTTCCTCACACAAGATGGCAGCTCTTCTTTCCTTCTGTTCAGCTATTCCTCAGCACACTGAAAAGCATTTCCCTTTCACCCTGACACTGCAGGTGCTGCTGGAAAACAAGTATAACCAGATTAGGGACAAGCCATGCAGCTCTAAACATTATTCACTCTTAGAAAAGCGCCTCACAGAGCATAGCATGGTATGTGAGGAGAGCAGCATTGTTTCACTAGTACTCCATTTGTCTAATCCCAGCACATACCAGCGACTTGTCTGTACTACCTGTCACAGTTTTTGAGGTTTGAAACTGCCACATAAAAGGAAAAAAGAAACATTCTTGTTTCAATTCAGATTATGGGATGCGCACATACAGATAAGGACACATAAGACTATGCTCAATCTTTTGGACCATATCTCCTGCTACCTTGGCTGTACTGGCATTTAGAGAAGTGTAAAGTTATCTGCATTTCTTGTTTGTTTTAGCACTCACTAAATAAGTGAGTCTATTTCAGGAAAGGAAACAGAGAATTACATCTTTGTGTAACTCAGGCTTGCTATGAAACAAATACTGAATTTTACCAAGTCTAATGTCTGACCCCACTGAGTGCCTCTGTAAAGTCAGAAACTTTGCAGTGAATCTGACGGTTAATGCTTCACAATTACCTGCCATAAATGAAGCTAAATTGCCACTGGTGATTAACTGTTTCATTTTGAAACAAATGATGAACCAGTTTAAATTGTACAGCTCTGCTCTGTTGAAGCTCTTTCTTCCCTGGGTAGGCTGAGGGATGACTCAGCGCACAGTGATGTGCAGTGTGCCAGGCTCTGGCTGGTGTTGAGAGTATGGATCTCTGTTCCATCCTCACCAGCATTGTCTGTCCCTCTTTATGAAGAGCTTAAAAAACACGCTGAAGCGCCTAAGAGTTATACTTTTAGTACTCCCAGGTGCTGAGGAGAGTTGTTCTGCACTTTCATGCCATGCATCTGAAGTAATGTGGGCTTATCCCAATACATGTTTGTTCCAAAGATATTAACCTTCTCTAAAAGTTCAACAACTGACAACGCGGACACCAAAAGGCAGCAGCAGCAGTAAGACAACAGGGCTAGCCCACTTTGCTCACCCAAATCTCCCCCTCCCCCCGGTTTCGTGAGAGTGGGAAGCCAGCAGGTGTCAGCAAGAGCTTGGGGAAGAGACAGACACTCGCAGCTCCAGGACTCCAGGAGAGGCAGAACCTGCCCGCAGGTGGAAGGCCAAAGTGCTTACTGATAAAAAAACAAATACTTTGTAAGCGGATCATTAGCTGAAAGGAATTAAGGAACCCTTTCCTCTTGCTGGTCAGAGAGCTGTGGAGCAAAGGCTGCCGGAGCTGGAGGCAGGGCACTGCCACACCACGCAGCCCTTCTTCCCTTTGCTGGCATGTGAGCTTGTCCAGGCAGCCCCAAATTTACACTGGGAATCTGTAGGGGTTTTTACAGGCCAGCCGAGTGCTGTGGTTTTGGGGACTGCCTTTGAGAATGCTTGTAACCTAAGGCTGGATCCAGACGCACTGTAGGTGATGAAGGTACCAGGAGGGGACCAGGCAGCTGGAGAAAGGGCAGAAGGAAGCATGTGCTGCTCTACTAAACAGTCAAACCACCCTAGCTGTTCTGCTTACCTCCCCAGTCAATACAGCCTATGTACCTCATGGCAAATGTGAGCCAATTTATTGAAAGGGACTTACTTCTCAATTAAAGCGCAAATTAATATATTTTTCATCTCTTGAAGAGTACCTGATAGTGTAAAGTACACAAAGACAGTTACCATAGAGAAGCCAACATGTGGTAACTTGTCCTTTGATATCTTGTTTGTATATCAAAGTCTTTATTTAAACACCTGTCTTCCAAAAGAAAATCCTGGCAAGTCAGGCTTGAAAGACCTAACAGTTACTGCCCTTCTAGATTAACTGTCAGTCATCAGACCTCTGCATGGGTCCTGTACTGCAGCTCTTGCTTCTGTAATTGCCAAAAGTAAAGAACACTTCAGAACAAAATCAATATGGAGGTTCCTTCAAAATTAGTTCTCGGAACAGCAGTAGAAAGATCCTTTTATAAAAAACAAATTTCACATTTGGAGTATTTGAACACTAATTACTGGAAATGGCCAAACTGAAATGCTCTAATTGAGAAGAAACAGAAAGGACACAGTTTCTGCTGTTCTCACACAAGGTGTAAAGTCCATCCACCTGAAAAAATTGTTCCACATAGATAAACTTGCAAGGGTAAAAATGTCTAACAAGTAGCAAAAGGGATCCCTTTTGTTCCAAACAAGAGGCAAGAGGGCCTCAGCACCACCAAATGGTGTTGCTACCCAGCAGCACCTTCAGCATATTAGCAGGGCACCAGACAGGTGAGAATCTATCCTCTAATTTCCCAGAATGCTTATTTCTAATTAAATGAGTGAGGACTTTTGATCCTACATGAGTTTTTATTTGCTTTCTTCTTGGGTTTTCTTTTTTTTCCTTTCTTTCTTTGACGCAGAACTATAGCAAGGTAGCAGTATAAAGGCAGCACTTTGAAAAAAATGTAAAATTATTAACTTGGCTCTCAACCACTCCAAATGTTACTTTAAGCATGTAAGTATTTCTAATGTTACATCTTGAGAACCATAGAATAGTTTGGGTTGGAAGGGACCTTAAAGATCATCCAGTTCCAACGCCCCTGCCATGGGCAGGGACACCTTCCACTAGACAGGGTTGCTCAAAGCCCTGTCCAAACTGCCTTGAACACTGCCAGGGATGGGGCAGCCACATCTTCTCTGGGCATCCTGTGCCAGTGCCTCAGCACCCTCACAATGAAGAATTTCTTCCTAATATCTAATTTCCCCTATTTCAGTTTAAGTCCTGTCACTACCTGCCCTTGTAAAAAAATCCTTCTCTAGATTTGTTGTAGCCCCCCTTAGGCAGCAGAAGCTGCTCTCAGATCTCCCTGGAGTCTTCTCTTCTCCAGGCTTAACAAGCCCAACTCTCTTAGCTTGTCCTTATAGGAGAGCTCCAGCCCTCTGATCTTTGTGGACCTCCTCCAGACTCATTCTAACAGGTCCATGTCCTTATTATGTTGAAGGCAGTAATCTAGGTGAGGAAAATAAAAGAACAACAATACCATTTCAATTTCAAAAATATCACATTGTGAACATATAAATATTTTGATCTGACATTTTCAGATTTTTTTTTTGTGATGGGAGAAGGTAGATATCATATCTTCCAGGAGCTCTTCAAGAAGACTAAGTACGGTGCAAGTGATGTCACATCACTTTTCTTTAGGCTTTCCAGGGTGTTGGTAAGTCAGTCAGGCTCCCTGTAATATATTCACCATACCCAGGACACAATGAAAACTGTTCTTCGACTTGTGTAATCACACTTGGAAAGGAAAAAAATGTTTCCTTATATCAGCTGCCTTACACCAACCCATGAGTTATTTACAATCTGTGCATGTATATGTTTTTTCCCTTATTCTCAGGGTAAAATGCCAAATAGCAAAAATCCTTTTTGACTACCAAATAGTAAAAATCTAATACCTATTCAATTTAGCAGCTCCACCAGTAGGATGAAGTTCTGAGTGATTTTCATTGACAGTGTCCTGATGAAAAAAAAAGAAATCCTCTTGAAGTTAACATAAATACCATAATGTGCAAGAATGTTCTTGGAGAAAACAGTGCAGACTGTTTTCATTTAAAGGTCTGTCTGAGGGAGTGTTAAGGTTCTTTCCATGAGAGAGCTATATGAAGTGAAAGGTAATACTGATTTTAATATTTTAATGCTAGAGTTGAAGGCTCTATAGATAGCAACATTACAAACTAGAAACAACCTTTCATTTCTGGACAAGGTTGTGCAGTCAGCATGGGAAAGTGCAGGCGCTCGACCACAAACTGAAAATACTCACTGACCTCAGGGGGAGTTGCACATTCCAGAAGAGAATCCCGGGAACAGTCCTAGGACATTACATGGGCTCTAGCCAGCCCTAGTGTCATATTAACATGCCCACTCTTCCATTTCCCTCCTGCATCTACTGTATTTGAGCCTTCCTGAACTGATGATGTGCCCTACCACCACACTGGACAGAGAGAAGCTGTGTGCTCACATAGGCATCAGAGGATGAAGGAGAGCAGTCTGCTGTCCACACAATGCATCTCCCAGAACACACCTGCAGTGCCCAATGCCTGCCTGCATTTCCACACTCCCGATGAAGGGAAGAAACCACCTAGAGGGGTAGCCACAGCTTCACCTGGGAAAGGTGAAATATGGGCCCAGACTCCATGCGAGAAAAATGTCCCTCCCTGCCCTTCAAGCCTCTGCTATGAGGTGTTTGCTCCCTGGAAAACTGCACCTTACTGCAGCGGAGCAGCAGCTCTGAACACAGAGGAGAGAGATGTAAAAATTAATTTAACATATCTAAAATCTTCTGTGCTCTCTCTGCTTGGAACAGCTTGGCCAGGTTTGCTAGCACTTTCCAAATAAGGCTCCCAAAGGAAGCATCATGCTGAACAGCAGGACCTACAGTACAGGGGGTTGCCACTGGAAGTGTTGAGAAATCTTACAAAAAAGTGCTACCAACACTACCTTAAAAATTATGCGATCATCTTTGATCTAAGTTTATGGAAATACTTCAAAAATAATTGTTTCTTCATTTGCTTGACAAGCCAGGTTCAAAATTCAGTTTCCCTGGCAACAGCTGAGGACATTAAACTGTGCAATGTGTCTAGGAAAGAAAATAAATGGGAATGGAAAATTACTCCAAAAAGTTAGTTAAAGGGATTTGCAGAGAGAAGCAAAAACAGGAACAGGCAAGCAGACACATATCAATAACCTCAAAGATCAAATATTTCATCTTTCTAAGTTCTGCAGGAAATAAAAGCTAAAGCTGTAGTTGCTGCTGTTGCTTTTATCATCCTATTGATTTGTTTGCTGCTGATAGCTGTATGTGCCAAAAAATGTTGTGACTGCTTCTAAAAGACAAAAGAGGCTGAACATTGCACACTTTAATCTTTAAACACTGATGGCAGAGGCAGCATTGCACAAGCTGTGCTAGGTAGCCGTCTTCAGGAGTGCCCACTGGTGTCTTTTCCTAAAACAAGACAACTAAATCTATGTGCAGGGTTGAAATATCTTGGGCAGCCATTCATGGGTCACCAAAGCTAACAATCAGAGAACACAGTGAGGATCTTACAGTCCCACGGGGTTCCTCAGCATGACCTCCTGCAGACCCACATTCCACTGCACACAGATCCATAGGCAATGGAGAGCGGAGAAGGCAAGTCATGCCCCACTGCTCCATGCATCCAGCATGAGCTCCGGTGCCTGACCAACAGCCCTCTGTGACTGCAGAGCACCTTACGAACAATATCACAGCAAAGCTACTAGCAAGCACCCCACAGCTGGATGAATAACTTAGCAGCACTGTTTGCACACACCAGCACTGTTTGCAGAGTGGCCTTATTCATTCCTATTAAATATAGCCCCAAAATTATTAGTATTTCCCTCTACCTGAGTTCTCATCAGAGGGCTGGCAGTTTTCTAGCGGAAATATTTCTTTGAAGTGACAGAACACTGGTTGAGGGTTTTCAGAAATTATTGTGTATTTTCCAAAAGTCTCAGAAGAAAATGATCAGAAGGATGGAGCACCTATCCTATGAGGAAAGGCTGAGAGAATTGGAGTTGTTCAGCCTAGAGAAGAGAAGGCTCCAGGGAGAACTTATTGCAGCCTTTCAGATCTTACAATGGGCCTATAAGAAAGATGGGGAAAGACTTTTCAGCAAGGCTTGTTGTGATAGGATGAGGGCTAACAACTTTAAACTAAAAGAAGGACAATCAGGCTGGATGTGAGGAAATCATTTTTATAATGAGGTGTTGGATATGCCATTCCTGGAGACATTCAAGACCAAGCTGAATGGGGTTCTGGGCACCCTGATCTAGTTGAAGATGTCCCTCCTCATTGCAGGGGGTTGGACTGGATGAGCTTTGAAGGCCCTTCCAACCCAAATTATTCTGATTCTATGATTCTATGAAAATGAGCAGAACCCTGTTCTAACTATGGTTATATGATAAGAGCAAGATCTTTCTGCATAGAATCACATCTTTTTATACTGAATAAAACATGAGACTTCTGCCTCCCATCTGAACCAGACCAAGAAGAGAATATTACTGCAGAGCAGTGGTACAACACCCACACATCCTCCATATGCCACTAATAATTATCTGGAAATACAATGCTGCACGAATGCAACTTGTTTAAGAATCAGATGCCTACCATGGCATTTGAGATGGTTTATGTCCATCCCCCTCAATACTCAGCTCCATCAGCTTATTCTAATAAAACAAACAAGCAAACAAGAAATATCTGAAATTGTACCAAAGGATCAGGTATGTATTGAGATGTTGTGTTTCCAGCCTGTTTGTCCCTAGATTGATTTAGAAGCCCCTCTCCAGTTTTGTAAATCAATTGATTTAAAAAGCAGCCTGTCCTTCTATAGACTTCTAGCCTCATTGCACATTAAGAGTGATTTTAGAGTGATCTGGCATGCTTACTGCCCCTTTCCTCAGGGAACTGCAAACGTACTTAATGCGAACTAGGTTACACCATCCCCCTTGGCCACCAGAGTCCCTCTGTCTCCACATAGCATCCTCCAGTAGTCTGGTTGAGGGCTGACAACATTAACTGACAGATTGCTGGTGAAATATTTCCTCTGCAACTGCTAGCTACTGCCAGTTGATAAAATGGAGCAAAACAGACTGAAATCTGCCACAGCAAGGGTCAAGTGGTTCTATTTATTTTCATGTTAATAGACCAGTGTTATTGATGATGCTGGAGGGGAGCAGCTAATACCTCCTACGCAATAGTCCATGGCTGCAACACTTTATCGTCAAGCTCTTTTTGATTATGTTTAACAGGAGCCAGTAGGAAGAAATGAGTGCTGTACAAGGTGCAAGACGCTCCTTGATCATAGCTTGAAGCTTCTTTCAAGACAAGTTCCTATTTCTGCACATGCACTTCCTCCGTGAAAATTGAAGGAAGGAAATCAAATTGGATCCTTGAAAAGAAAGATGAGAGCCCTCGTTTTGGGGGAAAACTGAAACTAATTTTTTTTAAAAAAAAAAAAAAAAAAAAAGAAAAAGTTTTTTAAAAGAAATAAAAAGAGCAGATCTAAGGATCAGTCTGTGGCTGAGAAGCCATTTGGTGACAGCAGCTAGGATTTGACCTTGTGTTTGATGTGAAACTCATTCAGCCCTCAATTCTGTAGCCCTAATATGATTTCAGGATGTCAGGACTAGAAAGGCTGCAGCTCGTGCTCTCAATGTTATGTGCCACTGACTGAAAAGCAGCAGCAACTTGTTCCAGTCACCAGATTCACTCACTGATAATGGGGGAGCAGTAACAACTACCATTAAGGTAGCACAGCTGTGTCTACCTCTACCCATCGTTCACCTTCATGATCTCTATGCAGTTAGAAGTGATCCTCTGCCTCCACCAAAACAACCACTGATACCTTTTCTAGGAAGGAGATGGAGCAGCTTTCCATTTTTAACAGCCCTGGGTGATTGCTCATTGGCCAAGTTCTGCCCTTAGCTGCAATTGATCATGCTTCCTTGACCTGTGCCTTTTAAACTTTAAAGGTTGTTCTGCATTTCTTAGAGAAGCAGTTTGGGTAAGCAGGCACCGTATGTGGAACAGCAATACATGATCAGGCATTTACAGAAGAAGGTAACAAGGCTTATCTTTTGCTGTTGTGGAAATTTGTTTCACAGTCAGAACAGACCCAGGAAAGTCTTCTGCCTCCCACACAGCATTACTGCTATAGAAGTTTTCTTATACCAGGGAAACGATTTTTGCAGTGGTTCTCATCATCCTAAAGCTTAATGCAAACATTCAAAAAGTTTTTACTGTTCCCAAGATAAGAACAAGGTCTTCAATGCAACTTCTTTTCTATGGAAAGTGATTGTGAAGAAACAGGAGAGATTTGAGGTGATTTTAAAACATCTGGTGTTGGCAAGCTCTGCAGCCGGGCTTTCTGCTGGCTAAGGCTTCTTAAATATGGTTTGCTGAATGTCCATTAATGTCCTCTGGCTCTTAAATGAGTGAGCTTAACTGAAAACAATTTTGTATCCATTAGGTTGAAGACAAGCAGTTGAAAACTTATTTTATTAAGGCTGAGAAAGGGCTTTTTTTAAGGCATCTTCACATGTTTCCTTCCTCCGTAACTGGTGATAAACAGCTATGGAAGGAGAGAGGTAATGCTAACATGACAGCTGATATCAGCCATGGCTTTCACAGACTTCAGAAGCTGACACCCAGCCATAGCCTTCATCTATTCCCCTCTCAGCTTCATACAAGTTTTGAGAGACTTGTGGAGAAAAAAGGAGATTTACAGAGCATGGCAGTAGGAAGAAGACAAGGTCTAGTGGCAGACATTCCTTTCTTAACCTTTCGGGGACCCCCAAGAAGAATCTATCAGATTTTAGTAGACTTCTCAAGGCCTTACTGTTTTTCTGTGGTCTGCAGAGAGGTCTAAGAATAGAGGATCAGTTCCTGCTCAGCATCTATTACCAACAGGGGACCATCCATCACTGACTTTAAAATTATTTCCATTCCTTGTCATGACCTGAATCCATGCTATGACTGATCTGAAGTGTTACCTTCTATTAGAGAAACTTGTAACAATCTTAGCATTTTCTTCATGATTGCTGGAATGGGAGGTTTGCTATCCCATAGCACTGCTAGGTGGCATTTCTTCAGTGTTGGCCCTGCTATGATGTATTAGCAATAGGAATAGGAAAGTTCTCTCTGAACGATGTGGTGCTTATTTTAATCAAATGTGACAGTAGTTCTTCATGATTCTCATATTAGTTAAAAGATCATGGAACAGAGTCACAAGGTTTGGGATAAGACTATCTTAAGATAGTCTTTCATTATAGCACATCACACAATGTTTCTTTTCATACACTGTTTTGTGCATTTGGAAGACTTTAGGACCAGTCCTTTTTTGGAGTAAAATGCAATTAAGAAATATATTGATGCTTAAAATTTTCAATCTGGCTTGAAGTATTTGATTGATTGGAAATTTTAAGCTAAAGGCTCTATTTAAGCAAAATAAAAGTAAAATCTCCTCATCTTTGATGCTGTTTATAAACCTTCTAGACTATCATCAGCTTTTTTCAAAGAACTAGTGCTAAACAGCCCAGAGAAACACTATATCACATGGAAATGCCAATGAACAACAAAGAGGGAGCCAGGAGGCGCAATAAAACAATTAAAAATCAACATAAAGCATGGCTATAGCACTTCATGCAAGCTAAATTAACCATTATAGCACTAATGCACGCTGCATTATTAAGTTTAAATTACACTAAGATTTATTTAGGTCTGGCAAAAAACTGCTCTCTGGAGCCGGTGAGACAGGAAAAGGACAAAAGAAATGTTAATCCACAGAACTATTGAGGAGCCTCATTTCAGTGTAACAAACATTGGGGTTCACAGAGCTTTATTAGTCCAAGTCAAGATGAAAAAGGCCAGAGATGTGTGTGGAAATGAAGTTCCCCCATACATCATTATAGAAACATAGTAATAGGCTCTTTCCAGAATTTCTGGAACACTACAGAACTGCTGAGGCCTCAGTGGGCCTGACAACTGCTTACTGAAGGTACTGCAGTTCTTATCCATTTCATTTTGGAAAGACATAATATGGTCATTGTGACAGTCAAAAAGAGGGCAGTGAGTCTGACAAGGACTTAGTTCAGCAGCTGACCCTGCTCACAAAGTACACATGTGAGAAATATGTGTACATGGGAGATGCAGGGAGAAAATAAATTAATTCCTTTATTAAATGTAGAAAAAAACCCCAGAAAAGTATGCTTCCCTTTCAAAAAGAAAATCCAGTGGAGGAAGTGGATGGATTTAAGAAATATTTCTGGTTGATTTTTGCTTCATTGCAGAAGTAAGTTTTACAGTGTGAAGTTACAGTCAACATTACATACAGTACATTCTGAAATAAAACAGTGAAAAATAAACCACAATATTTTTTATTTACAAGCTCTGAAAAGGAAATGGTTTGAATTTTTATAACCTGTTTTCAGTTTTCCCTTACACAATCTTTGTGCTTCAGTGGGCCAGGTGAAACGTGTTTTTTTTCTTACATGGCAGCTAAAGATGCAGGTTGAAAATTCGTGATGTTCTGTCCAGATTTTGTTAAAACTGATCAATTTTCAAGAAATATTTGGGTTTTATGTAACTTAATATTCCAATAGAGAAAGTGTTCCATGGAAAATTTTATTGTAAAGTTCAAGAAATGTCTTGTGGCATGCAAAAAGATGCTTTTGTTGAAAAGCACTATTTGGAGAACTACTTCACCAAAGTAAAAAAGCCTATGCTTCTGCAGCTCTGCTCTTCCTCTGTTGCAGGCATGTTTCAACTAAAGAACTTTGTCATCTTACACAGAACCTTCCTCATTCTGCATAAGGCAGAAAGTGTTTTACAACAAGCCATCATACCTTATTTTTGGTATCTGAGGTTTGTTACCACACACTATCCTGAGAACATCATCAATAAAAAGATATTGGTGGCAGCCATCTGTACTGGTACTGGTCAGCTCTTTTAAAACATTCAGCAGCAGGAGGCACATCATCCTCATTTTTTGGAAAAGAGCTAGGGGTTGTAAGAGCTCTTTCTACTGTGCAGTGTAAAATACGGCATTTTACATAGTTTAGATAACCTCATGGACAGCTAAGTGGAAAGCTAGTAAGAGTTATCAAACACTGTTAATCCTTTTGGATGGACCCTGCAGTCTGTCCACATTTGGAAAGGACAAGCTCCACTAGCCACTTTTTCTCCTTAACAAACATGTTTACAAAACCCATGGAACAAGATGGTGAAAGTGGTTTCACATGCACAGGAACACGTCTTCTGATGGTGTCATGCAGCAAGATGACAGCTCACGGAAGATGGTTTCAAGTTTCTGAACAGATTGGTGCCAGGATGGTATTGCTGCTAAGTGAATGTGCCAGTCAGGATCAGAGCTGAGTCTTTCATGTTATAGTAAACCCAGACCAGACCCTGGCAGAATGACCTCATTAACCTCATGACTCTTGATCTCTCAATTATGTCCGACTCTCCACTCACAAAAGAATTTGGGACAAGTCTGGCTCCAACAGGAATTTATTTATTTCCATAAATGATCTATTTACATTGACTTGGAGGTCAGCATTTTTTTTTAAAGACAGTCACACTGAGTAGGGATTATCTATTCTTTAGAGATGCTGTAATGGTCTAATAATACAGATGAGGGACCAACAGTGTTGTAGAGAGATATTTAACATGTGAACTCATTTGCCATCTAGAATTTCAGCAAGAAAACTGAAAATGGTGAGAAATGTTGAAAGTGACACTTGAGATTTACTACACTCATGCAGTTATATGAACTAGTCCTGACTAGACTATGAAAATTCCCTTGTTCAGAAGTCATGTGAAGTTTAGAGAAGAGCTAAACTGTACTGGGAACATATTGAGCATGAAAATGAATAGGCAGTACCAGTGTGGAAAGAGAGAGAGGTCATAGCTCCATGCTTCTACAGAAGTTACCAGCTCATTAATGGGAGAATACTTCTGACTGGCTTTGTCCAGTAAAAGGGCTCTGTCTCAGTGCGGGTGTCTTAATTCTGTCATTATTTCTTCTGCAACCCCTGATGTTAAACCCCCATGGTTAAAGTAAAACCAGGCACAAGAACCATTGCTGCTTGTTCTGTCCTAGAGCCAAAAAGAATGCAAACCTTCCAAGGAAAAATCAGGGGTGAATTTGGCAGAGAAGCATGCTGGTTATTATTTCAAAGTTCACACACTTCCTAGAAATTCTGTTTGAATGAAGTAACTGCATTTTCATTACAGAAATACCTGAGCAACCTTGGATCAAGAACTTCTTTTTGATGAAAGATTCAAGTCGTCGTAGAGTTAGGCATGTATTTAAATGTACTACGGAAAATGCTTAGGATTATCCATGACAGTGAAGACAGACAAATTACAGTTTTGTTAGAACAGAGGGGGCAGGAGCTAACTCATAACCTCCAAAGGTATCTCCAAAGTAAGTCATGATACATTGATTCTCAGTGTCACCAGGGTACTTTTTAAACTGCTGCCACTGTTATTTTCAAACAAGTTAAAATTAGCAGTTTGCAAATGGACTCGAAGAATGCTTTCCTAAAACTGGTATAGTGAAATGTTCCAGGTCCTTGATGAGGAAAATCTATCCAGCACTCAAGAAAACACTGATCATATATTCAGATTTGAGTGATCATGCAATGCTCATTCACCCTTCTGTTAGCGTGATATGTGCATTCATCACTGCCATCATTTAATTCTGCACCTCTAACCTGGGCAAACATGAACTTTTTTGGGTGATGAATTCCATTCCGTGCCCTTCATCCTGAGGTTTGCCCATACTTGTCCATATCTTCTAGTCCTAATGTGAGCTTGTCTGTAAGTCAATTGAAATACAAAGTTTTTCTTCTTCTGATGGGCCATCGCTCTTCATTGGGTAAAATAATTACCACTTCTTTTGCCAGTATGATTGTTGATGTTGTAGGAACAACAAGCTTTCATCAGTAGCAATAGATATCAGAATCTGACCCTTTCAGATTTCCCTAGATTTGAACTGCTTTCTGTACTAACCATGAAATATGCATAAAGACATTCAGCGTAGTTCGCATGTGGAAAAAATGAAAGTTACAGAACTCTGAGTTGTGTCCAACACTGAGATTTCCTAAAAGTACTGTTTTGCAGCTAGACTTTAGTCTCTGGTCTATTTTTAATAAATGTCAAGGAACTATCCCAAATGAGAGGCAAAAAGTACAAACATGGAAGGTGCAATGACTCAGTACAATTATTTACTGAAGATTAAATTATTCTCAGTCATAGAAATGAAATCTACCATTAGAAATTCTTCTGTATTCTTAGCCTACTTTATTTATTATTAAATATTATTCCTAGTATCCTGCTCAGAATCAAAAATTCTTACTAATAACCAACAGAAGATCTTCCTCCCTTTTACCTCCACAGCTGGCCACTTGTTGTGGCCCTGGGTAACTGAATTTTCCCATGGCACTCTTGAAAAACCAGCAGAACCTGGTACCATGAACTTCGCACCATGCCCAGTACTCAGCCTTGCTGGCCTGGATCCAGTCTCACCTGTACAGCACAGCACAGCACAGCACAGGCAGGACTCATGAGCAGCACCAGCAGGGAGGAACTGTGCCTCTCTGACTCTGTGGTTCATGAGGGAGTAACATAGGGGAAATTGATAACAGAGGTGGAGAGGTAAGAGCTGCACTAACTGTTCATCACAGCACAAGGCCTCCATCACATATCTCCATTGCAATCACATGAGGTGCCTTTGAAGGCTCATAACTAGCACTTCCAAAACAATGACAATGAGAAATATTCTTCCTACATCCAACTATTTTTATTGTACTTTTAATGTACACACACAGATATGTTGCCTGTTATGGATTTTTCCTAAACTGGTTGCCAAATGTGTGGAATATTGTAGCCCTAGGGCTCAACTAAACCTTGCCCTTTTTAATATTCAACTCACAAAATACGAGAGCCCTTAAAGAGAGTTTGAATGTATGCATCCCAGCTCAATATGTTACCTGGTGCCAGCCATTGCGCGTGGATTCCATTCACTGAAATGCATCTCGTGATTCCCAGGGGGTTTCAAAATGTATGACAAGAAGTCTTTTATCTTTATTACCTCTTTCCTACCATTCAAAATCTCCCAATTGCTTTCTCTTTCTTTCCTGAGTAATGATGGAACTTTATTTCTCTCGGGATTTCTCTTCACATAGCTTTTTATAAAGACAAATACTGATATAATGCAGCAATTTCAGAAAAATAAATAATTATTGTCAATCACCAGCCTATGAAAAGAGCAAACATAGAGCAAAAATAGATTACTTACATGTGACTGAAGTTTCTGATATTGCTATTATATTGGAAAACCTGTTAAGCCCTCAGGTACAGATCCATTGGCTTCTGCCACTAAACTTAACAAGCTCTACAGAGCAAAAAAGACAAATGTGGTATCCCCATAATTACCATATCCACATCAAGTGATGCGACCATGATAATATTCTTCAAACATAATGCACTTCTACATTCCCTTTATTTTAAGATAAGAGCTAGAAAAAGTGAGGAAGCATTCTGGTAAATAATACTGAATTTATTATTGTTCAGACATATCCCACTCCTAAACGTCTTCTGAGATACACAACTCTGAATTAAGTCAGCAGTGACTAGCAACAAAGGGAATGAGCCATAAAGGTACAGTCCAGTGAGAGCTCGAAACAGTTTATCTACCTGAGAAGCAAAACATATCAAGAAGACCAGTCATGCATTTTCAAAAATCAAAAGCCACTCTTGAAAATGCACCACCTCCTCAAATTTTCTGAGCACAAATGGCTGATGCCACTTCTGAGGAAAGCTGATTCACTCAAGAATTGGGAGTGCAAAGTTGATATCTGTTTTCAAATCTCTGTTAATAAACTGATCTATATTTTAAATCACTAAATCATTCACTGAATTAATAAGCATACCTGTCGGCGTGCTTCAGCATTGCTTCAGCATTCCATTGAGGAACCCACACAATTAGCATGCTAAACTGACAAGAAAATAGAACTGATTTACTTGTCACACCCCTCCCAGAACAGTTCATTCTAGTTTGGGTGCTGCTACCACCAATTAGGTATCTTTGGATTCAAGAGGAAATCATAGCTTGCTCCCATATCACAAATCAAATTATGGGTGGCTTAAAATAACGCCTGTGGGGTACAATGCCCTCAAGATCCCACTCCTCTGATCTCACCTCCTTCTTGCAAAGAATTCTATGTCTTAAACATGGCCCATTAATTACCTTTATGTAATGTAAGAAAAAAGGCAGATATCTGAAAAGCAATTTAAAAATGAGGTAGCCATGTAACTTAATCTAACATGTTTTTGAAGGCTTTGATCAAAGACTAACCTCAAGAGAGACTTGGGAATCTCAGCTCTAATTTTACTGGCAGTTGAAGCCCGGTTGTGAGCCATGGAAATAGCCACACAACAGTGTACATACCACCTGGTCTCCCGGCAATTCTCGTCACTCATTTCTTGACACTTAGTGTCAACTGGGCTCACGCAAGTCACTTCACAGAGCAGTGTTCCTCTTGTGCACTGGCCATGGGACTTTCACGTGGTTGAAGACAAGCAAAGTTTAGGGGTCTACCTCCACTAACAATAACACAGCTGCATGCTGTTAAAGTGGTTAAGTGAGAACTAATAAATAACAGTATGTCCTGCCTGTTGCAGTGGAATGCAGTGCAGGGGGAGCAGGCAGAGCCGGCAGCACTCGGGAGATTTCATTTGCATTACCCAAAGGTCAAGAATCACAGCCACAGTTTACAGCTTCAGTATACTGGTATCACTTTCAAAATGAGATCCCCTGTACTAAGAGAAACATTGTGATGAGCCAGTCAAGAGGCCTTCTGCTTTCTACCATGGATACCTCCATGGGCCATAACATGACTTGTTTGAAACAATCCTTTGCATCAGGACCTTTAAGGATAAGTTTCTTTGTCATACTTTTAGAAACCTGTCGTAGGTCAACTGTAGGCATCAAAAGCACAACTATGTATGTTTTATGTTCCATATTGTCAGATTTTAAACAAAAAAAGGTTGGCTGTAAAGATAATACTGGAGAACAAAGTGATGCACACACAGTAATGCTTGGAAGTAAATGAACTTTAAACAGACCGATGATAAAACAAACGCAAAGTTATTACTCAGTTCTATTCTGTACTGCTCTAATTAAGCAGAAGATACCATCTCTGCGGGGCTCGGCTTCTCCACCGCCCCCTCCCGCTGCTCGGCAGCCCCCGGGCTGGGCTCGGCGGGGCTCAGCTCCTCTGCCGCCCCCTCCCGCTGCTCT
>JAOEHY010040636.1:0-28542 GCA_025447955.1 Psilopsiagon aurifrons
TGGATATGAGGAAGAAATTCTTTACTGTAAGAGTGGTGAGGCACTGGAATGGGTTGCCCAGGGAAGTTGTGAATGCTTCATCTCTTGCGGTGCTCAAGGCCGGGCTGGACAGAGCCTTAGGTGATATGGTTTAGCAGGAGGTTTCCCTGCCCATGGCAGTGGGGTTGGAACTAGATGATCTTAAGGTCCTTTTCAACCCTCACTATTCTATGATTCTATGATTTTGGTGAGAAAACAAACAACCTAGAAATCTGAAATGGAGTACAGCTAAGGTGTATTGGTAGATCTATGTGCCTGTCTTGAGAAATCATTCAAATGGTCACTTCAGAAAACATGAGAAAAATGTCAAAATGGAAATAAATGAAATATGATAGATACCACAAGTGTGTCTGTGCAAGTGAGATAATGTGATGCTGGTGTGGCAACGACAGGGTCAAGAGCACTGCAGAGTGAGCATGTTCATGATAGTCAAATGTCTCCCAGAAGCATAAACCAAGTCAATCCGAGCAATATGCCTCCTTCTTCTCCTTTATTAAATCTGATCCTGCTGTTTTAGAGGCGAGCAGAGAGTGAAGGCGTGCCTGACATGACCCTGTAGAGATAGGGACCTTAATAAAGTCCATTTAGGTACATGTCTTCTGCTTCTACCAGTCTGAGGTTTCTGTGCTGTCAGAGCTCCTGATGAAAGTAAGGATCTGGAGGATGAGGAGCACTTGCAGGGAAGACTTTTCCATTTACCTGAATGTTTTCAGAGGTCCTAGGAACACTACACAGACATTCACCTACAGGAGGTCGCTGTTCTACTGATCTCCAGAGAGCTCAGTTTACATTAGCAAGGGATTTTGCTCAATTCAGTTCCTTATTTGAGAGATTTCAGTTATTTACTAAAATCTTTCTGAGGTGTATACAGAGTTCATTTTCCCAGGAAACTAGGCTTTAATCTACAGACGTATTCTTTATGCCTTAAAAGCAGAGATTTGTCTGAGAGAGAGAGAAAGGAGGAAGGCCATCTCTAAAGAGCCTGCAGTCATGGTGCATACACAAATAAATGAAGATTCCCTGAGGGATAAGGGAACATCAGTCTGACCCTGCTAAATTAAACTGTTTCATTCATTCAGTATATGCAGTGATGAAGTGAGTATCTTGGTTAGAAGTGGATTAAAGTGCTTTGAAACAGCTGGGCTCATCTGGTAATTAACCAGGCATTCAACCTTGTATATAACCAGAATAAAACCAGGAGAGCAATGCTAGATGTCTTTCCTTTTTAATTCATAGTAAATACTGTAATATGATTTTCTAGAGAAAAAAAAAAACAACAAAACCCCACAAACCAACACAAAACCCTATACAATAAACCACAGTAAATATTTCTGATTCTATATTGAGGCATTAAAATCAACTCCTATTCTTACTAATATTAATTGCAAACATGACTTCTGGATGAGCTCCTAAAATCCTCATAATCCCAGAGAGCAGTTACTATCCCTTGATAGCAAAATATGGATCCATGAGGGAGAAAACGCTGTCTCACAACATAACACTGGAGGACTGGTTTGGTCTTTTAATCCAGAACCTTTTTGTGTAGTAAATTTCCATATGATTTTTACTACTGGGAATCTCTGATAATAACGGCATGTTTTCCAAACCAGGAAACCATAAACGAAGACGGCATTTGGCCAAACTGTTATGTATTATGATAAGTAATGGTCAGAATGTGCACTCACATTCGCATAAATTCATTGTAAGAGAGATGTTAGCACATAGTACCAGATTCACTTTCCGTGTATCTAAAATTTGCGCTTGTAAAATTAAAGCAGAACCATAAGGTTTAGAAGACAAAAAAGCTGCTTAAGCCATCTATTTCTCCTCCATGCCAATACAGGATTGCTCTTTGATATGCAATCATGTGTGGGGTTTTGGGTTTTTCTCCCTCCTTTTGTTTTACTTCAGATGTATACAAAATAATTTAGCAAGCAGAAAGAACGCTCGTGAAGCACAGCACTGCAAATCTGGATTTTCTGACTGCACTGAAAGGAGCCCAGCTGGTCAGTCCCTCCTGTCCTGTTCCTCCCCCTTCCCAAATACAACCAAAAACTCAGCCTTCACATGCCAAGATTTTTGTCTGTGAGCTTTATGAAGTACACACACACACCGGCTTCCAAGCAAAGCAGTGCCAAGGAGGCACTGCTGCAATTAATGCAATTAATACAAATAAGAGAAATCCAGCAGTACGTTGAATCCCATCTTGACTCGAAGCCAACCCCTCCTTTCAGGAAAGGTCAGCCCCAGCTCCAGATAGGGCAGAGTAGTCCACATGCTCCTGGGGTTTGTCCTGTCAGTGACAACATGGCTCACGTTTCTGGATGCTGTGTGTATCAGAGCAATCAACATCTTACACCTTCCCAGACAGAGCTCTTCTAGCAACGGCAGTGTCAATTCTAGGAACCATCCTGTGTGTGCACGGGGAATTTGCTCTTACTGGGAAGCAGAAACCACCAAGGGATTTACAAGGAGGGGCAGCATATCTCAATAGGAAAGTCATCCAGGAAGTCTCATTTCCAAGAACCAGCTGGTAAACAGTTTAGAGCACCCTGCTCACATCTGTAACACTCAATAATTAGTGAGACGCTGCTCATGTACCTCTAAAATAACCGATTTGGTCTTGTTTATTTATGTCATTCACTGAGCGTTTCTCACTGGCTTTGAAGAGGGAAAACCAGGCTGAGCTCCAGCTGCTGGATTAGGGAGTGCTGGCACCAAAAGGTGACCTATCTCTCCTGCTAAACAACCAGTGGTTACGGTCTTAATTTAATGTCAAAGGTATTTAGAGCGGCCATTAGCAGATAATTAATAGCCTGAAATACCCTAATCTGTGAGACTGCTCAGGCTTATACTTTACAGCTATTTTAGAGCTGCCAAAATACTTGTCAGACACCTGAAGTGTCAGCAAGCAATACACAGTCTCAGAAACCTTCCCCACCAGTTTTCCCGAGCCCCGTACACAGGAGTGAGCACAACTCCCACTAAAGCACGAAATCCTGTTCAGACTCTAAAATGAAGTTCTCTTTTTCACGCCTGACCCAGAGAATCTCTGCTCAGCAGAGGCACGCAGTCCCCAGTGTTGTCCACTTTAGAAGAATACAGCTGCTCTTTTTTAACAGGGGGGAAAAAAGAGGCTTTTATGGCTATCCCTGAAGAGAGGCCTCTCACAATGCATCGCAGTGTCTAAACAGACCTACGTGCTCTGATCCCACTTGGCAATAATGAGGGACTTGTATTCCTCAGGCTTCGGAGACCAGCTCTTCACATCGGGCTGCAGATGCAGACTCCAGTTACAGCAGCGGCGTGCTCAAAACCTGTGACATTTAAGGGGGAATGAAAATTAAAATTGTCTTGCTATTGTCCATGTATTTACCCTTTGCTTTGGTCTGTTTCCATAGCAATAAAAGGATAGAGATCACATGTGTCCCCCTCGCAGCGGGGCGGGCGTGGGGAGCTCTGAGCCGCGGTTCTGCGTGCAACCGCGCCCCGCCGTGGCTCCGCGGAGAGAGCGGCTCCGCGCCGCGCGTCGTGCTTCCTTCCACATCCCACCGGGTGCTGCGGATGCACCCTGGGGAATGGAGTTCTGCCGGACAGTGGGGGGTTTGTCTGAAATTCCCGTTCAGTTACACTAACGGATTTACTGGAGCGCTCACCGTGTTCTCATGGTAAAACCTTGTGAAAGTCAAGCTTGCAAGAGGAGCAAACCTCTCCAAGAGGGTGGATGCCTGTTCAAAAACCAGCTCCTGGAACAAAGGGAAATCTGAAGACAAAAGGCCCAGGATAGTGAAACCCTGTATCAGCTACTACTTACATGGACACGACAGTGCAGAGATAAACATTATGGTGTGATTCTGTGTCTTGTCCCCAGCTCCCAGTGTGAGGCAAAACCCCTTCTGACTTCAGTGGGCCAGGTTAAAAAACAGCTATCGCCTGACTGTCAGTTCTGCCATCAGCTCTCACCCTGGATAGTTGATGGACTTTGGGAATTTTTGCCTGTCTGACCATAAACATATCAGCTGGCCAAGGCCAAGACAGTGTGGCAGCTGCTCCCCCATTATCCATCTACATCCCATCAGAAATTGTATTACAGGCTCATAAGGGGTAATACATGGTTCTTAATACATAGAAGTTAATAGAGAACTTACTAGAGAAATGAAAAGGACTGAGAAATAAAAATGAAAGTCTCCCCTCAAAGTAGGATTTACAACATCCAGAACATTTCAGCATTAGTGAGTCTCAAATTACTAATTCAGTTCATTCTACAGCTTTATTATTATAAATTCTTAGCAAAATTTAATTGGAAGAGACCTCTGGAGATCATCCAGTCTAATCCAGTCCCTTCCCAAATCAGAGTTAACCCTAAAGCTCTGTGCCATTGTCCAGGACACCATTACAAACCCCAAGAATGGGATTATCATTATACCTGCTCCAATGGTGAACCACTCTCAGTGAAAAGCTTTCCCATTATGCTCAATTTTAATTTCCCTCTTGCGTTTTGTGTCTCTTGCCTCACATCCTTTTACTTGCCCCTCTGAGGAGATACTGGTTCCATCTTTGTAAATCCCCTTTATACAGGGAAATAATCTCCCTGCATGCAATAACAGAACAGTACCAACAGTCACGGGTTGCTTTCTCACTTTCAGTCCATGATTTTAGAGCAGATATTAGATGAACATAGGAAAGGAGGCTAACCAATTGCAGGCATGCTTCAGATCTGTGTTTTCAAAACTTGTAGCATATAAAATCATCAAACAAAAATAGTTTCTACCAAATAAAGATGCTACTTTTGTTGCTGGTCACTGCAAAGGAGTCCAATATTTTAACAGAAGAGAATGGAGACACAGCTTTCCTCAAGATACAAAAGTGATTTCTTGTCAAAGAATAAGAGTAGGAAAGCAAACTTTCCTAATCCAGAACTGTTTTTTGCCTTAAGGCTAATGCTAACTCTGTTATACTGTAGAAAGTGACCTAGTTGCCTCTTCTTGCTTCAAATAGTTTGGGTACAGAACTGACACGTAAATCTTTGGGTTTTTTTTTTTGTCTGGGACAGAGTTACCTTTGTTCCTCCTAGCTGGCATAGTGCTTGCTGTGCTTTGGATTTAGGAGAAGAATAATGCTGACAACACACCGATGTTTTAATCGCTCCTGATCAGTGCTTACACTAAGTCAAGGACTTTCCAGCTTCTCATACTGCCCTGCCAGCAAGGAGGCTGGAGGCACAGAGGCTGAGGACACAGCCAGGACAGCTGATCCCAACTGTCTATAGGGATATTCCATACCATATGGTGTCATGTTGAACAATAAAACTGGGTGTAGTTGGTCAGGCAGTGGTGGCCCGCTGCTTGGGACTGGATGGACATTTTTCAGTGGGTGGTGAGGAATTGCATTATGCATCACTTTTTTTGTATATCCTTTTATCGTCATTATCATTTTCCCTTCATTTTCTGCCCTATTAAGCTGTCTTTATCTGTAGCCATGAATTTTCCAGTTCTCTTCCCCATCTCACTGTGGGGTGTGACTGAATGTTCGTGTGGTGTTGAGATGCCTGTCAGGTTAAACCACAGCAGCAACATCTCTGTCTTCTTCAAATAATTTTTCTTCTCTCTTGGGAACTAGTTCAGACTTCAGTGAGCTCTGTGCTGAAGAGCTGGCATGATTCTGGTATCCCAGCTGGCTTCTTCAAGGCTAATATGGGCCTTTATAGCTTATAACTTATAATATCTAATTTATGAAGCATTCAATAAATCAAGTGCACTGGTGGGAAGAAGTAAACTACATATCTAATACAAAAATCTTTATAGAGGTTGAAAATACAACTAATCTACTGTTTGGGAGGAACAGAGGATAATCTTCTAGGTTTGGAGCATGTTTAAGTAATTTTTTTTTGGTTTTAGAAGAGACCTTCTATTGCAAACATAAAAGTACTCCTCAAGAACATTGTTCGCTGATCTCAGATGTATCCCAAGCAAACATCTTGTCAGCACCCTTTTTAGCAATGGGATGTGGCTTACCAAAAAGTGGAACAGGATATTTTCCTTGCTACTTTCCAAGTGGGGATTTAATAGGTGTATTTTTGATAGTTGCAAACAGATCCATAGCCTTTTACTAGCCAGAAATCTTGCACAACTTTGAAGTGCAAGCAGTCATTTATTTTGTCTTTGTTTAAAATAAAAAAAGATATTTAAACTGCATGCAAAGTCATTGGACTTCTTTTGAAGAAATCACTGCTTTTTCCTTCAAACAAAAAGAAATTTTGCTGCAGGACACGATAAATAAGGGAATAAAGTTTATTGAAACTAAAAATGCATTTTATTAATTCATCAAATGTCTTTTTCCAAGGACTAAGATTAATAGCACATGGCATTTGTAATTCTGTGATTTATGTGCCCCTGCATGAATATAAACATTTTGGAAGCCACACACATTTTTGCCAAGTCAAATCCACCTTTTTCCTTCTGTAGTCCTATCTGATGCCCATTCTGACAGTTCACATTGAGCTAATTGACTTGTCTCTGTGTCCTGTTAAGAAAATAGTCTTTCCTGGTGAGGACATTATGGATGCATGTTTAGATCTTCCAGTCAGAGATTAGGGGAAACTCCTGAGCTTCATAAAATATCAATTCTAGCTCCAGAGCTTGAAGAGAGATCAATGGAAAAAACAATTCAGGCAAAACTTAATGCAGGATTCGGGAAATGATCATTCCCCTGTACTAGGCACTGCTGAGTGTGCACCTTGAATCTTGTGCTCAGTTCTGGGCCCATCACGCCAAGAAAGACATTGAGGTGCTGGCGTGGGTCCAGAGAAAGGCAATGGAGCTGATGAAAGCTCCGGAGCACAAGTGTGATGAGGAATGGCTGAGGGAACCGGGGTTGTTTAGTCTGGAGAAAAGGAGGCTTATGGGAAATCTTACTGCTTTTTACAACTGCCTGAAAAGGGGATGTAGCGGGACTAATGTGGGTTTCTTTCCCCAAGTAAGAGATAGAATAAGAGAAAATGGACTCAAATTGCACCAGGAAAAGTTTAGGTTGGATATTAGGAAAAAATTCTTCCCTGAAAGGGTTGTCAAGCCTTGGAACAGGCTGCCCAGGGCAGTGGTGGAGTAACTATTCCTGGAGGTGTTTAAAAGACATGTAGATGTGTCTCTTAGGGACATGGTTTAGTGGCGGACTTTGTTGCCAATATCTGAGAATTCTTGCTAACTGAATCAGGAAAACAGATGAAATTATTTCTGGAACAGGTTATAAACTGACTGTCATTAGGAGCCGGAGTGTTTCTGGGGGAGCATTTTTTGTATAGCATATACTACTAGTGAAACCACAACCCAAAGTGAAAACTTTCAGTAGAAAACTTGAGCCCACATGAAGTCATATGGAAGAAAGCATACTACACAGAGAAAGAAAACACAACCAATGGGTAAAACTACTTGATTACAAGGATAAATTGCATTTTACATCTGTGAATTTGCACAGAGTCTAATAACACAGACATTAGCTGCAATTATATGACATCCCTTTACTGCTCTGACATAGCAAACATAGACTCTGAAAGGCACAAATAGCCCTAAAACAGCACAGGCTGTTTTTGTGATCACTGTCTGCACAAGTTCAGCCAGGAGCATAAGATATTCCTGTATACAAACCCACAGTCATTAAGGTCATCCTGTGGGTCATATCTGTTTTTTTACTGTCACAAGAAGCCACACTAGATGGTCTATTTCATGAACAAAATGAGGTCCTTCTTAAAAAGAAATACAGTAGAAGATGATGATCTGGATAGCAGTTGGCACATCTGCACCCAAGAGGGCACTGCACTGTGTACCCCAAGGGAGACTTCTTTCCAAGCTGTGGCAACAGGATGACTCCTGGAGATGGGCACTGTACTTTAGTTTAGATCAGAAGTGCACTTTCTGAGCAAGTTGTTCTCATTGACTGTTCTTTGGTTCACATTGCTGAGCAGTCTCCAAATGCACAGATATCCTTCTTTTGTAAAACTGAGCTGGCAGTGTGTGTGTCAGACACCACAGCTGCAAATAGGTGTTCAGTCCAGAACTAATCTCAAGAAAACCCCAAAAGGTGCACAGGGAGGAGGTCAGGTCCACATTACCAACTGCTACACTGTACATATCCATTTTATTGATGGGCACTGCTTGCTAATGCAGACATAGCCTCTGATGAAAAACTCTAGGTGTCTTTCTGATATTTCATATAAGTGAGTAATATGCAGGCACATAAGAGAGTGTGGATGACTTTACATCAAGTCTGTCTTTTCTGTGTCCTTGCAGTCATAGATAGCACTTCCAGTAACATCTGAGGAATCCTGGCACCCTCCTTATCCTATGCACTCTTCCTCAGCCCTTGCAACGCCTCTGGTTTATGCCATCACTCTCTAGGGCACATGCATTTGGCCGAGAAAACAGCCAAGAGGAGCCATTGCATTTAAAATACACAAACCTCTTTGCTAGAGTTAGTTTATGCTGGAGATAAAAAAACTCACAATCTAAAAATATCTTTACTTCCTCATTTTTTAACTTGACAGAATCACAGCCATGAATCAAACAAGAAAATCTAGCAACCTATAAATGAAAGTAAATATATGTCCAAACAAGGCTGCTCATTCACTCTCAGAGCTTGGTAGACAGACATCAGCAACTCCAAAATGATTAATCTTTTGAGGGGTTGTGCACAACAGATCTCTGAACGCTTTGCAAGTGGTAATTATCTCTTTCTCCTTGAGTCCACTCTGTTTATGTTAGCAACCCACAGACAAAGACTCAATTTTTGAACAGATATGCTCTGCAGCTTTCATCTTCCTTGTATTTATCCCATTCAGTTCACAACCTGGGACTGCATCCAGGGGATGATTAAATGAACAGACTTCTAGATCCACATGTCTGTCTCATTCCCCATTGATTTATACTGGATAAAATAATATATGACAAAATGCATCAAAAAGTCTTCTGGGGCTGAGGGCAGAAACTGAAGTGAGGAGGATCTGGTTCCATATCTCTCCTGCTCCCTCTCAGGCCCCACTCCAGCTACTCAAATTTTCTGTTTAACATCCAGTTCAGCAAACATCTGAGCTTTTCCAGGACACAAGACTTATTCTTCTTGGTTACTGCTTATTTTTTAAGGGGTTTGCTTGTTTTGGGTTCTTTTCCCTAAGCCTGTATGCTTTCTACCTGAGAAATCTACTATTTGTAGTAGACTCCTGTAGCTATGTGTCTAGATAAGTTTAGGATGAGTTCATACACCAGGCTGTCTAGATGCTGCCTTCATGCTGTCTAGATGCTGTCTTGCAAGTTTTTTCAAGCATCTCTAGCATTTTTCATCCCAATTTATGTCATTAGCCCTTTTCAATAAAAGTTTTTACTTGTAATCAAGGATCATATTGCACAGAGACATAGCAAGAAACAGTCTTCTCCCCCTGGACAAAGCAGGAGAAACTGAGGCACAACAAGGTCATATGATAAATCAATGAGCAGCTTAGCCATAGCACACTGATCTCACACTCTACCTATAATTACTCCTTTGGATTCTAGTCGCCCTCCAAGTCATGTCATCAAGGATGCCAGCTGGCATGAAGGGTGCTTCATGCCTTGCAGAATGAGGTCCTAAAGAGACAAGCGGCATCTGAGTGCAGTTTCACTAGATGAGACAGGGCTGCTGAAGCTGATTAAGAGGTTTTGGCTCTCACAAACAACAACCATGCTGCAGCTCACCATCCTCCCAACAAAGCAAGTACAACAGCGTGCAGTGCTGCCACAGTCAGCTGCCTCCTGCACACAATCCAAAAAATACTCTCTGTCCCTGAAGGGGAAAGGGAGGGAAGCCAATGTCTTAGCATTTGTCACCACCTTCCGAGTAAGCAAGGTACAACCTGTTGGGACCATGCTGATACTTCAGGCTCAGTAATTTTGCTCAGATTTTAGGGCGCCTGCATCTGTAGCCCATGTGATGTCTCTGCCTTCCAGCTTCCTGCAATTGGAAAATGCAGTAGACAAAGAACAACCTACGCACAAATTAGGATTATGTTTGATCTAGGCTCCTGTTTACCCAGGAGCCAGCTTCAATATCAGACCCAACCGCTGAGCATCTTTTCTCACATCTATCTCTAACATAGAATATAGTCCTTCCAAATAGCATCAGGCTGACAAATGCAGCCTATACTCCAAAGGGAAGAAGCAGAAGGAAAGGCAGCCTTCTCGTTTTTGGCCCAAAAGTGAGAGAACTTGCCAAAGATATGTCGGTAAAATGCATATTAAAATATTCTTGTTTGGAAAGGAAATCTACAGTGCTCTGCCTCTGCTCTCAATGCGGCACCAGTACCAGGAGCTCACAGATATATTAAACACACTAATGGTTTCTCCTTGTCTGTGAAGGCATTCCACTGGTCTATAAGGATTCACGGTGGTGCTTCAGTGTTTTGAACACTGTTATTTCTAGGTTCCACTGGAAAGCAAAAGTCTCCCTGCTGTGGGAAGTACATATGAATAGGCCATTTTGTGTTCTTTGAATATAAGTTTGCCCCTCTTCCCCACTGCACCACACTTTCTTCCTCCTACAGCCCCCACTATTAATAGGCTTTACATCCTGTTTGTACCTTAGTCAGTTCCTCAGTTTTGCGTAAACCATAACTTCCTATATACATATAAAAAAAAGAATCTGCTATTTCCAGGGTACTCCATAGACAGAAATAACAGCACTGCAAGGGTTTATTCTTCATAATTTCTGAATGTGTTTTTGGAAGACTACTGAGCCCATGTGCACTTACGGGCTGTTATTCCCAAATGAAAACTACAGAATTCAGCTCTTTAGCTGCAGAATTAATATGAGAGCAATTAGATCTTATCAGAGGTGCTTGAAGTAGTAACAAGCTGGGGGTTCAGGACTTGTGGTTTTGTCTTTTAGCATTGGACATGACTTAAGAAACATTTTAGGACTGTGCTATATCTTTTATACTAGTCAACTTTACCTTGCATTTTACCTATAGACAAATTGAAAGCCCTTCTGCATTCTTAATCACAATGGCTCTATTTAGGAGTTTCCATAGCAGCTAATACATGCAATTTTACATTCCAGAAAAATACATATCATTTAAGACATTGGGACAGAATACCAAATATTAGAACTTGATGTTTGAGTGCACTGCTAAAGTTAGTAACCTTTATTCTGTAAGGTATCTGGATTGGTTGTTGATATCAGACTATTTTCTGACAACAGAATAATGCAGTCAAAAGGCAGTCATTAAGGCTTCCTCAAGTGTGGCAGAGTATTTTCATCACAGACCAAAATAATATAAGGATTGCCAGCAAGAATTATGAACTGTGCTGGAGAGAGTGTTCGTGTTAGTGGTAAGGTGCTGTGGTTTAAGCCCAGCCCTAACTCACGCCGTTTGCTCACTCACTCCCCCATCTTCCTTTCCCCTGCTCCCAGGGGATGGAGAGGAGAATCAGAAGAATGTAACTCCCACAGGTTGAGATAAGAACAGTCCCGTAACTAAGGTATAACACAAACCACTGCTGCTACCATCAGTAATTATAATAATGACAAGGGAGACAACAAGGGAAGAGAATACAACCACTCACCACCCGCTGACTGATACCAAGCCCAACCGAGCAATGAACCAACCTTTCCGTGTAACTGCCCCCAGTTTTTTACATCCTGGGCATGACGTGGTGTGGTATGGAATACCTCTTTGGCTAGTTTGGGTCAAGTGTCCTGTCTCTGCTTCCTCCCAGCTTCCTCTCCTCCCTGGCAGAGAATGAGACTACGAAAGTCCTTGGTCAGACTACACATTTGAGCAGTAACTAAAAACATCGGTGTTATCAGAGCTGTTCCCAGGCCAAAAGTCAAAAACACAGCACTGCACCAGCTAGTAAGAAGGAGAAAAAATGACTGCTACTGCTGAACCCAAGACATAAGGTAAGTCAGGATTATCTCCTGTGTTTGCAGTTTCTCTATAACTCCGGTGTGAACCAACAAACACATTTATGCAGTACCTTGAAGAGTGGCTATTGTATCATGACATAGGTAAACATGTTACTTACATGTTTCTGTTTTGCTCCTGTAAGTCTTCAGCACTAGAAGAGTAGAAGAAGGAGTCAGGCTCTGCATGTGCATGAACATCCAAGAGCATGGGAGCAGATGACAGAATGATAGAATGGTTTGGGGATGGAAGGGACCTTCAAGAACATCCAGTTCCAACCACCTGTTATGGGCAGAGACACCTTGCACTAGACCAGGCTACTACAAGCCCTATCCAATCTAGCCTTTAGCAGTGCCACAGATGGGGTAACCACAGCTTCTCTGAGCAACCTGTGACAGAGCCTCACCACCCTCACAGGAAAGAACTTCCTAATATCTAATCTAAATCTATCATCTTTCAGCATAAATCCGTTCCCCTTGTCCTATCACTACTTGCTTTTATAAACTGTCCTTCTCCAGCTTTCTTTTAGGCCCTGTTTAAGCACTGGAAGCTGATGTAAGGTCTCCCTGGAGCTTGCTCTTCTCCAGTCTGAACAAGTACAGCTCCTCATCCTGTCTTCGTAGGGGAAGTACTCCAGCCCTCCAATCATCTTTGTGTCCTTCTCTGGACTTGCCTGAGAATGTCCACCTTGTTCTGATGTTGGTGCCACAGAGCTGGGTGTGGTACTCCAGGTGGGGTCTCAGAAGAGTGGAGTAGAGAGGGAGAATCACTTCCTTCAGTGTGCTGGTCACACTCCTTTTGATGCATCCAAGGTTATAATTGGGTTTCTGGGCTACAAGTGCACACTGAAGCCAGGTAATGTTGAGCTACCCATCAACCAACACCCCCAAGCCTTTCTCCACAGGACCACTCTCAGTGCATTCTCTCTCCAGCCTGTATTTGTGCCTGGGATTGTCCCAAGCCAGGTGCAGGACCTTGCACTTGGCCTTGTTGAACTTAATAAGGCTGAAAGCGATGACACTGGAGTAGATGCTGCAATAAAGAATTATTGTTTGAAGCCTCAAACTATACTCAGTTTATCTGGCATCCAGGCCACATAGACAAAGCCAGCTCAGAGAAGTCCTTTAGATCTCTTAGAAGCTATACTAGGCAGATCTTAACAGTTAGAACAGAAAATGCTGCCTAGAGTGGAAATTCACTGCATTTGTTGGAAAGGCTGGCAGAGCAGAGGCAACATGCTTGAAGCACATGGCAGAAGCTGGACCAAGGCTGGACAAAAGTGAGGTTCCTGGTTCTGCAGCAAGGAGACCCTTAGGACAGTTTGGAGTGCATCTCCTGTGACATCAGTGAAATACAATCTAACTTTTGTGATTTAAAGAAAAAGCCTCCATCAAGCCCTAAGAACCTGAAAGTAGCTGTAACAACCAGGATGACAAAGAGAAGGTCCTTCTTATTCCTCTTGCTGAGCGCTCATGGGCAATGTCCCAGTGCCATCTATCCCCTTATCCTGCCCCACTTGTACTAATGTCAAAAAAGAACATAGCCCAGAAACATTTACTAAGAACTTACTGCACAGAAAAGAAACTTAGATTTCTGGATTTCTAACCCAATTTCTGTTCAGCCACACAATGGATTTGCCCCTTAGCTGCGCTTTGGGCCATCTGATGACAGATGCTATGCAAATGGATCAAAAAGGACAATCCTTAACACCATCCTCTCTTCCAAAGCAAAACTGAATAAAGAGCAAGAAACAGTATCTGGGTAAAGACAAATTGGAAAGGCCAACAAGACCATTGTACCACTCTGCTGTTGATGACATGACAATATTACTCTATCTGTGGAACTGCAGTCAGGATTTAGCGAGCTTGATGGTTTGGATCCTGGAGGGTTCCCTGGTTTGCAGCAGATGAGATTGAGAGCAAGCTGTTTGGTTTCTAAATTCAAACTAATAAAATATTATGTGAAGCACAAGCAATTATTAAGAAGCAGTTTCAGAAATCTTAAATTTCAACAGCTTTGTTGGTAATTCTTTTCACCTGATTTTCAAGAACAAGAGAATTGGTGGCAACATCAAAGCACGGAATTGTGAGATAGAGAAAATTATAACCTTAGAGGTGGACATTTGTTTTCCCTTATGAAACACAGTTTTTGGTTAGAAGCTAAAAGGTCGTGAGGCCCAGAGGAGTGATGTAGTGTTGTGCTAGAAAGCCTGGGCTCTCTTTTGTCTAGTCCTGGGTGGTATAAATCTTATTTGCAAAGGTAGAAACCATTGTTGTAACCCTTTCTCCCCTAGAGTAACTTATTAAATCTGTGTGCTTTCCATAAAGAGAAAAGTGGGAGCTGGACACCTGGACAGCTTTATTTTCTAGGAACGGCTGAACCACATAAAATGCTATGAATTGTGTCCTCTGAGAAAGGATGGCTACCTTCAGAGGGGGTAGGCAAGAAGCATTAGGAGACCTACGGGATTGTGGTGGGAAAGGTCTGATGGGGTACAGATGGGACAAAAGAGGGTAGAAATGGAGCAAAGGGAGGGGAAATGAGGGAGTGTGAAGAATACAGGGCATCTGGGGACTGTGTGTGGGGCAGGTAGGCTGAGGTCCTGGAAGCCTGCAATTTTTACAATAAAAAGTGGGAGAGAAATGAACCCTAATACTGACAAACTGAACACAGCGATAGCTCATCGTGCTCACTGGAACTGGGACTTTTTGTTTGTACTCATGGGAGGGTCTGGAAAATTCTCACCGTGCTTCAAGACACAACTGATACCAGATCACGCAACTGCATGTAACTGAGACGACTGAGTCTTGAATATAAGAAGCATACTCTTCAGAAAATTAAGAACAAAACCTAACCATTACAGTACTTTGAAAGCATTTGGGAAAATGAACCATTGGAGCAGAGCTGAGCTATTAAAATGTGCATGATAAATATAAGCAAAGTATGCTATGCTGGCACTGCCTTATATCTGGCATATTTAATATCTGGCATACCTATATCTACACTACACAGATATGGCAGAGATGCTACACTGCTGAGTGATCGAAAAGCTGTGAACTTCAACGTTGTGTGTTGTTACAGCAACATAGCAGAGAGGACTGGTACAACTTAACACCAAACTTTTTACACTTTCCTCCACTGAAAACTCCTACATAAAATGCCATGAAGTGCTGAAAGATTGCTTGGAAAGTTGGCTCCAAAATGAAGAAGACAGCTTGGTTTGACCGAAGCCTGTCAAATATTTCAGCAGTCCTCTTCAGAGAACACTGAGACCATGTTTGCTGTGCAGTTTGTCACTCATCACTGCATTGTAAAGTACCAAGAAATAAGGCAAGAGCAGTTTTGACACTAATTCCTCTTGATAAGATGATATTATTGGTCCACTTCTGGTAGTGATTTGGAATGCAGCAGTGAAGACCAAAGACAGCCTCTGTGATTGCAGCAATGAAGCAATACCATGAACCTCCTAATTTTCTGATTAGAAGACAAACAACCAGACCAAATAAAATTTTTTTTTTTTTTTTTGTTTCTATATATTTTAAAACCTCATTTGTCTCACTAACAGAAAGGAATTTGCCATGGTCATCTCGTAACCACTAGGAGTTACAAATCTGATTCACACAACCACCAGATAGTTCAACATTGTGGACTCTAGTTACCTGAGAACAGATATTTGCCTCTATGGGCTGTGAGCAATTCCTAGTGAAGTCAGCAAGGTCTGAATTTCATCTCAACTAATTCTGCCTATCTAGGTTTCCTCTCTAGGCAGTGGAGAGACAGATGGAACTGGCCAGTCTGAAAATGTATTGCTGTATGTTGATAGCACTATTTCTTTCTCTTAGGATGAGTAACTCTCCTGGAAGTAATTTTACTGATATAGAGTAAACCTTGATGATTAGCTTGGATTAGAAGTCTAACGTTTAAACAGATTGAGAAAGATGACGTGATTCCTAAGACTCATTAAATCTCCTAGGAGTAAAATGGCCCAAAGCCACCTTGTAACAAGTATGAATAAGAATTGTGTAGCTTTTGACCACAGAAGACTTGAAACTGGTAAAATGGATCTATTGGACAGACAAATGGCAACAAGACCTAACAATATGGGGAGATCCTACTCCAAATTGCATAAATTGTTCCCTCCCCATGGTTTTGTGGTCAATGGCTACATGTGCTTAACTTCAATGATCCTGGTGCAGAGAGCAAGAAAGCTGCTCCCACATAGTATGAAGGACATGCATGTGGCATACTGAGATATCAAGTCATTTTGGTTCAGTCTCCCAAAGGAACAAGACTTACCTGATCACACTCTGTGTGTGTCTATCCCCACAGCTAATTTCTGGATCAATTTTAAGAAAAAATGTCAGCAAAGTACTAGTTCAAAGAAAATAGACAGATTGGTAAAGGAATTCGACTTGCAGAAAGGCTTCAGCAACACTTCAACCCTCATTAGTTATCAGTAGGTCCAAACAGAGAGCACACATTTTGAAGGACACATATGAACAGCTCAACTGTTCATATACGTGTACAGATTAAATTTCTGCAAAATGTTTCCAGTTCATTGGAAAGGAAAGGATCAAGCCATGAAACCAGCTGCATGTATGTGGACTGACTGAAGAGGAATTAAATATTGGTCTCAGTATGAAGATATACATGCTTTTGAGTTTAAAGTCAGCTCTTTAATACATTAACAGTTATGGGTGGAATACAAAATACAAAAGACAAGGCCATAATTATACTTTTGAAGGGGAAAATGTTATGGTTGATAGCTGCCAAATGTTTGCTACTTGTGCAAAGACTGCGGTGAACATCCTTCTTACATGGTACACACAAGTGAGTGATGCAAATACTTGCTTCTCATAATTCTACTGCAGAACCAATGAGGGATTGTTACAAGCAGTGATTTGAGAGAAAGCACTTCTACCATCAGGCCTGCAAATTCCACTGCGGCTTGAAAATCAGACTTCACAGCTGTGTTATTTTTGGTTCCCACTTATGTGCCACTTCCAGCAGTACAAAAAAAGAAGGATGGTTGGAGGAAAATTCTAACTTCTTGCTTTACTTTCTTGTCTTTTGGTTGGATCCCAAGAAGCCTTCTGTCCTTGTGGATGTACAAGTCAGAAAAGTACTTGGCCTTGCAGCTGCAACTCAGTTAACAATTCTTTGAACAATAAATGAGCCAAGCCCATAATTTCCTTTTCTATAGTGTATAAAGAGAGCTCTGAGGAGCTCATTCGCGAATGCTGGTTTCATAAGCAGAGCTGAGGAAATGCACACACATGCACATGCAGAGGAATATGTGTTTTGCATGGAAGTGTAATATTTCCAGTCATTTTTCTCTAAAGCCACAGTTCAGCAAGCTCATGATTACATTTGTGTTATTCCAAACTTTTCAGGGCCAGGAAGGTAGGGAGCTGTGCTGCTGACTGCACAGCCTTTTGTCTACATCTACTCCTAGAAGGATGAGTGGACAGTAAGGCAAGAGCTGCTGGGGCTGAATGCTTTTGCTAGTGTATGAGAAAATTGTACATCAGAGCATGATCCAAAAAAGATGCTTGTTTCTGGAAGACACCCTCATGATCCTCTCTGTGCCTGTAAAGAACTTCAAGCATCTGCAGAAAACAAGGCAAAAAAGGAAAATTACACTTTCTCCTACTTTACAGCAGCAAAGAGAAAAGCCAGTATTAACTTGGCCTTTATTTCTTAGTTTACACCTAAGACTATCTGTTTTGGCAAGCATCTGGACAACCACAAGTTATAAGGGAGTGGATTGTCTGTTGTAAACTCATCATTAGTGTAGAGATCACCTATCATTTGTTCTTGTCTAATCCCTTTTAATAAAAGTAACAACAGCAACAACAAAAATCTCAGGTTTTGATTTGAGCAAGTTAATGCCATAAAGACAATGACTGTTTCCATTTCTCCAGACCCTCAGTCTACACCAGTTCACATGCGCTAAGGGTGCCAGACATGTATCACTGCTACCCGGGATTGTATCAAACTTCCAGTAAAACAGATTTGAGAGGCCTAGGCTGATCAGATGTATCTCACTTTACACCCCTGTCAGTTTTGCTTGAACTTGTCTGCTTCTTGGTGAACATCTAATGGCAGGTGTTCTTATAGGAAACAAATGGCCAGTATGTCATAGGCTGAAGATTATAGCTTTATAAGAAAGCTGGGCTAATTATTTAGTTTCAACTTCTCAAAGTTAAGGATTTTGTTGTATCCAAAATCTTCTTCTACATTCTATCACTTAACAGTTTATCAGAAATCCACAGAACTCAAACATTATCTACAGAATCTGTCTATGAAAGCATGAAGACTTCGATATTTAATAGAAACCTTTCAGTATCCTTTTGGTTTGCAGTCATAACCAGAAAATTATGTATCTTCATACAAACATCCCCTCAGTTCTGGTCTATGATTTCACCATTGTAAAATGTCTGTGCTGCTATATTTTTGCAGAAATTCAAGACAATTCTTTTCAGAAGTATTATTGCTATTTTAGGACAGATTTTCTGACTTGCTCCATTATTTTTTTTTTATGTGAGGTTCAATAAATAGTGTCCAAATTCAACTCTTTAAAATGAGTCTGTCAACCACAAGGGTCATAAACAAAATAAAAGAAATCAGGAAGAGCACATATGTTTCTACCAGTATAGTCAGAAAGAACCTTTTCTGACCCTGTGCTTCTGGCTGTCTATCTAGTTGATGTTGACTGTCCTCCCTGCAGTCCTTCTTCTGTTGTAGGAAATTATTTTAAATTAAATACACTGATTTCAAAATAGAAAAATTATTTCAGACATAAACCAGTTGTCAACACTGTAGATATTTTTATTCAAAATGGTTTAGAAGGAAAATAGCACCAAGTTCTGAATAATATTCTTCACTATTTTTGCTGTCATCTGGGAAGTGGCATTTAGCAAGTGACAAAAATGACCTGCAACTTTGGTGGAATATTATCTAGTATATGTACAAATTTTCCTTAAGATTAAATTTTGCAACATGTTCCCAACTCATCTATGTATTTAGGGAGAAAGACTCATGACAACGAGCGTGCTGCCTTCCTAAAACGCCACCTTCCCAAAACAAGAGATTAAATTGGAATTCTAGTTTTCATTAGGAAAAAGAATAAAAACTATTTATATTTCTGGACACTACAGTCAGAGAAGAAAGCCGGAAAGCTTTAGAGTCAAGAAGTCAGACAAATGTGCACAATTGCTTGCTAATTAATTCTTTTGTGTTGGCTTTGCTTTGGAGGACAGCTCATAATTTTGAGGTAGCTGGGGTGGGCAATAGCAGCTATGGGATACAACATAAACACAGGGAAGAAGAACGATGGTCTGCACCATCATGTTCTGTTTGCATTCCTAGCAGCACAACCGAAGGAAGGCAAAACAGTTCAGCGTTAAGACCTCTTGCATAGTAGACCAAAACACAGTTTGGGTGTAAATAATTGCAGTAACAGGCACAAGCAGCCAGGGTAATTACCCAGAGCCCCACTGGGTTAAACCAGGGTCATGCACATGCCATCTGCTGTGCAGACAGGAACAAGGATGGGCCAATGCCCTTCCAACACATTTAAGACTATGTCTGGCCATCAAATAACAGCTGAAATGATGTGCCTGTAGGTCTGGAACCCACCTCTTTCCTAACCCCCCATAAGTTTAACACATAAACCATAGGTAAGTAATGCTTCCCAAAGACACTTATCTCCCAAAAGAGTAAAGTCTTTGAAAAGGGAGGAGGAACAGTAAAGCTCAGGCTACAAGCCCATTAGCCCAAAGATCTTGATTTCTATCTCCAGTTTAAACCAGTTGAGAATCTAGTCCAAGGTGCCATTCCCAAGCCTGCTGTGCCCCCTCTGGAACAGGTGGCAAATTTCATAGAATCACATTTCTTCAACTCTGCACAGTTTGCCCATCTAAAGTGAAGAATATATTATCTTTTCTAGAGCTCCTTCTTTGACAGAAAGACGATAAACACTTCCATAAGCAATTAGTAAGAACAGGGAAGATGGCAATGAGAGAGCATGGCTGAAAACAAGGCAGAAGAGTTACAAATGAGGATAACACAGTGGGAAAGTCTACAGCTGGGAGAGGGAGGGAATGTATGTGAAGAGAAGATCGTATTTATTTGAAACATGTGTGCTGGTTAATCATGGCTGGAACTTGGGATCGGGTGAGATTCTGTAGTGGAGAGGAGGTGGCAGACACAGGGAAATTATTTTTTATTTCAAACAGATGTATTCACAATGGTCTTATGCTGATGAAACTCAATAACTAAGAGATTTAAAGAGGGGTATACTGTGATGGGAATTTGTAGCTGGGAGGCAGAAGGGAAAATGATCATTTGCAATATATATAATCACTGTACGCACTCAGTGCTGAGAGGAGGATGGGACTGCATCTGCCAGAGCAAGTGAAAAAGGAAAGCCCAGTCACTGCTGCAGCAGAAAATGGGAAGAACAGATAGGCTGGTGCAGGAGAAAGGGAGGAGGAAATATGTGGTAGAGGATATGCACTTTTAAATTTGTGACTTTCAGCAAAACTGACATTGTTCTTTTAACATGCCATAGTGAGGAAATGTTCTGCTCAGTTCTGTAACTATTTTCTCTGTGGGATGTCTTGTGCCCCCTTAACTTTTATAGTGCAATGTCCGAATGTGATCCTTGTGTTTTCATCAATCCATTCATGTTCTTTCTCATTCAACATGAAGTTAGAATTTCACTTCCTCTGCACAGATTTTTATTTTTTATTATTTGCTTCCTTGGGCTTCTTTAACAATGTGTTAGAAACTTATATTCCTAGTTTGGTTTAAGGTGAGAGCTGTTATCAGCTTTGACTCCCTGAGGAGTTCCTAATCACAAGTAGCAATTGATTTTGCTTAAGAACACAAACAGATATTACCATGATTAAATTAAAAAAAATATAAATCAGTACAGGCAAGACCTGAACAATTTCCATATAACAGCAGTAGAAATTTAGTGACATCTATGTGGATAACATGTTCAAACCAAATAATAAATGTCTAGGCCTAATATAAGCTTTTACTTTGGAGAATACCAGCAGACAAAATAAAAGTGAAGAAGACTTCCTCAGGTCCGAAGGGTACCCAGAGATAGGTATCCAGATGAATGCAAGGAGCCTCAGCTTTCATGACCACAATGAAGATCTCGTCAGCATTGTCACTGCAGAGTAGGATGGGATGCGTTGCCATTTGCAGGCATTTAGGTTAGGATAAGATGAATTCTATTCACCTCCATTGAACACACTAACTCTTCTCTCTTTACAAAAGACTAGAGCAACTCCCAAATGTATCTGCTGCAATGGAGATGCCTTTTCTTAATCAAGTGAATCTGAAGTATTTTGCCTTCCCACAACAATGTATTTTATAAGATAGGAACACACAAACCAATAACATTTATTTTTAGGCATCCAAGGACTAAGACATACACTCAAGTTGCAGTAACAAAAGAGCACATGCTCAGCTATCATGGCTTCCTGCTATATGATGACTTGTTAGCCCTAGGAAATTCATTGCATCCCTAGCTCTGTCATAAAAATAACTGAATTTTCAAAAGCTCTCAGATAGGCCACAGTCTTGAAACTGCATGTAAATAAAACTGTGATCCAATTAATGCTGCTTTATTCTCACACAAGAGTGAAAAGTGCATATTTCCTGTGACTTGCCATTGACTCAATAAACAGAAAGAACTGGAGGTGCATGATGCTGGGCTGCTCCTGGTATGGGAAAAATAACTGCTCTGCACCTCAGGGTGAGAGGTGCAGACTCCCCCTTTGGGAAGCCATTGTTTTGCTCTAAGCTTTAAACAAAGTTCTCTGAAGACTGTTTTTTGCAAGAGAAATTTTCTTTCCTTGTTGTTTGGCTGTCAGGGAGAAAGTAGAGTTTATGAAAAAGAAACCAACCCAACAATATTTGGACAATGCATTCATATTTAAGGGAGATTTCTGATTTTGATTTTTATACTATCTTTTTAAATAAAGTTGCCAGCTTGCAGCAAAAGACAAAGTAGAAATCCATGGGAAGAAAACTGAACGTACATTTTGAGAAAAGCTGTTTGCTATCAGCTTCTGCTGGTTTCAATCCACTGCATCACTAGAACAAGGCCATTTTATGCTCTAGGTTTTCCTTTCAAAATCCAGACACAAGGGAAGTGCTTGTCAAAAATTATTAACATCTTAACAGGGTTTACTATAGACAAAGACATTAGATACATTTGAAAACACCCATATACATTATAAAAGTTGGAGAAATGTGTTTTTTCCTGTGCTCTTATAGGTCAGAAAGGAGAAGTGTGTATTGCAGATTTCTCTTGGGACAGATTCACTAGCAGTGATTTAGCCAGAAAGAAGCCTCCTTCACTTCTGCAATGTATAATGAAGGAAAACTGAGCTGTAAGTTAAAGATGAAGGTGAAAGCCTGACCCCAGTGAAATTAATGGGAATTCTGCCATTGATTTCAAAGAGGCCAGCATTTCAACCAAGGTATAAACTCGATTTTGTTCTGCCTTGTTCTCGGAGTTACTCAAGAGTAGTGCTGTGCAAGAAATGGGTTTTCATTTTTTGGTTCTCTGTCCAAACTGAGGAGAATATAAAACAGAAAATAATCTCCAGTCAACGAAACCCCATTGTTTGTTTTGCTAAACCAGCAAAACCTCCGAATACATCTTTTGTCAGCGGAGGTATTTCTTCAGACACAAAATGTATTTTTTGTGTGTCTCAAATCTCTCAGGCTTTTGTCTTCATTTATTATCAGAAACAGTTTTTCAAGTAAAAACTATTAAATGTCTTTGTTCAAAGATGTCAAAACAAATTGTTTAGACTTTTTAAAATCTTCTACCACCCAATGCTTTTGTTCAAAACCCTCATCAAATTCAAAAGGGATTAATTTGATTTCTTCAGGAACTTCACATTTTTGGAATAAAATAGTTTTCTGGAGAAAAAAGACCAAAACAAACAACCAACAACTCCAAACCAAACAATACAAATCTCTTCAGGATTTCAATGTGTCAGCATTGCAAAAAGAATTTGAAAGAAATAATGATCGTATCAAAACCACTTCATAGTGGTTTTGGGAATAGTAATAGTGAATTTCAAATAGTATTTTCAACATGAAATGTTGACATTTATTATTTAGTGTCACAAATGAGAGAGGAATGTGGACAACCGTTTTGGGGCAAGTGACAGAATCAAGTAAAGTCAAGATCCTGGTGTATTTTTCTGAAAACCTACTTACTTCTAATTGCTCCAAAAACTTTTCTAAAACCCCTCCCACTTCATTCAGTTATGGACTTGAAGGAGAAATGTCATAGTAGCACACGGACACGCACAGGGCCATGGATAACATCACAACATAACCCAGCTGCTGAGGTGCAAGCTGTTAGAGCTTCAGTGTTTGGAACGGATTGAGAGTTTTTGCCTTCTTTTGTTTTGTATGTCAATATAATGTAGGTTTGAACAGCTCAGGCTTTACACAGCTCTAGTAGAAATGGAAAGTCCTAACCACAGATTAAATCATCTGTATTGTATTATGAATAGTCAGCTCTGTTGAGAAAGGACATTTGACTTTGCAATGTGGTAGATATTAACAAACACTTAAGAGAAACCACAAGGCTTCATGTATTTGCCTGGAGTAAGCCCACAACATCTGCTCAAACCCTTCTGGGTCTACACTGTTAAAGAACATAAGTCGGTTTGTTGGTCATTCCTCTGAACTTGAAGCCAGATGAGCAAATCCAAGCCATTTCATGGTACAATCACTCTAATCATTTCAGCATGGTTCATAGGTTTTTTGCAGAGGACGTGAGCTTCAGAAAAATATTAGACAGCATTTGCAACATTTCTCTCCCTTACAAAGATTAAGCTGTGTGAATTGCAGAGCTCTGAGAAAAAGCCCTTCTTATCTGTCTGTTTGGTTTATTATTCATTTATTAGATTACATTCCCAGACCTTGTATTTCAGTTTCATGTATTTGGCACTACTGCCATTTTTGTTCATGACCTGATATTGCCCATTTGTATTTTCACTCAAAGGAATGGCTACTAAATAAGCATATGAGTTACAATTTGTAAGGATGCATTTTATTGTATTTTCATAACTGCTATGGATGTAGGAATATCTCTATGGGGTGGAACTGGGTTTGTTCAGCTGGCAAAGTCAGCACCGTCACGTGAGTGAATAGGGATTATTTTCCTTGACTGCTACTGTTTGTTAGATGCTGTGCTTCTAGACTCACAGGGTGTATGCAGATAGGCAGGGTGTATCATAGTAATGACTACGTAGGTACAAGCAGCCGCAACCATACTGCCGTTTTTGTACAAAACCATTGATATCCATGGAAGCCTGCAAAATTTGAAAGACTGGTCCCAGTCTTTCAAAAGTCTAAAATAGACACAAGGTGGTAAACGATGGCAGCAGACAACAGTATGGCAGGAATGAAAGAGGAGAAAAGCATTATGTGAGATAAAAAAACCAGATTTGTTTTGCGAGGTTTTATCTGTCTTGGTAGCTATTTTTTGAGACTCCCCTTTTATTCTGCTTTGGAACATTTAGGTTTGCTCACCACACAGACATAAATTAACTGTAATAGGAACAAAATTTGTTGCCCATTTAAGACAAAAAAAAAGTTTTCTGTTTTGCCATTTCTGTGTCACTTTGGAAATAATATTTTCCAGGTGTCTGCATACAAGTTTCTGTTTTGAAATGAGGTTGACAAAGTGTTGCTTGTTGAAACTTGACTATTGATGTGTGAAATCTAAGTTCTTGGGGGGAATTGTAAAATCTGATCTAAACACTTCATGTGGGAATTTAGTCAAGGTTTCTGCAAGGCTGTAGCCAAATTAGAATTTGATTTGTAAAGAAATAACTTTCTGTATGAGGTAGAAAATCCTGTCCCCTCCCCCACATTTTTTTTTTCTAGTGGCAAAATAGAAAAAATTAAAAATGACTTTTTTTCTTTTTTCTTTGTTTTTTTTTCCAAAAAAAGAAAACTCCAGTTTTGGGAAACCTTTTCTTACAACTAAAAGAAATAAGTTAATGTGCAAGAATGTTCCACAAATGCTTTTCTCACAATAACCACTTTTGAAGCTCACCAAGTGATTGAGTACATAGTACAAATAATGCATATAGAGTGCAAATAATAGCAAGACTGGATATGAATGAAACTGGAAAAAGATTATCCTTTCAATGTTCATCAAAATCAAAAAGGAATCCTCCTAAAAAATTTTAGTAAAGTGAGAAATCTTATATTTTCCAATTATCTTTTGTGAAAAGGCGGCAGCCAGGACCACTTCTGTCAGTGCTTTTCAGGAAAAATAAATACTTTTTGCTCAAGTCTAAGCAAAGGGATTTGTACCAAAAAATAGTTGAGAGAAGCTATTGATGAATGGCCATAAATGTGAGTTAAAACAAAAGTGGTCTGGCTATGGATTATCTTATTATACCACTACAATTACTGATGGAAGTTGAAAATCTCAGCAAGTCCAAAATAGTGATTTATATGCTCAAAATCAAAGGAAAAGGCAGAAAGGTCCACACTGTCCACGCACATGCTGTAAAGAAACATCAGCAGAACCAAGTGCTGAAACAGTGGTGATGAGTGGAAGAGTGACACCCTGCTAAGCACAAACCTTCAAGGGAATTTGCCCTTTGTCGTGATAGAAACGGAGTGCACTGATGGCTTCTGTGTGGCAGCTGCCATGAGGTCCGCTGAAGGCAACTCATGAGAAAAGCTCTCCAAAGGTGAGCCTGGCCTTCAGGTGGGTACAGCCTGGCCTTCACTGCCTGCATTGTCAAGGGAGCTCCTGCAAATAGAGTGTTTGACTGTGCCAAAGAGGTGGTCAAGACAGTTCACCACCTCCCTCGGATGTTCATGAAATGTCAAGAACTGAGAGAGTATTGATTTAAACTAACAATCCTGCTACTTCTGCAAGAGTCTTGTGTGATTTTTCCAGAGGAACATCTGAAGAATCAAACACAAGTACACACACGATCTGGTCAGTTTTGAGTTTGGTAAGATGTCTCCTGCTTTCACATCTCATGCCTATAATTCTCTTGACTGAGGGAATTTATTATCACAATTGCACTTCTGCATTTCCAACTAGAGGAGGAGAAGAGAAGGCTGTTTTATCCCCACTTTGTTTCCTGCAGAAGGAATTCCCTGGTGCCTGTGGAAAGGTATATTCCAGATCTTCTTGTTAGTTTGCAGAGTACTTTGTTTTTTCTGGCACAGGAAAAGGACACAAAACCACAAGGGCAGTAAATTAAATGAGCAGCTCTTTGCTGTCCCGTTCTGAAGGCACCTCCCAGTTCATTGCTCATTGTTTCTGGACCATTTTTATCTGTTATTATCACCATTTCACCGCCATTAAGGAATCACTGCAGTCAGCTTCAAGTCATTTATCAATGAGTTCATTAAAAGTATTATCCATAAAGTTGTGACACCTGTCATTGGTGCCACGGTGTTTTTGAGATACTATTCATCCAAATACAAAAGTTTCCAACCGTTATTCATAAATCCTGTGCCAAGCACTTGGATTGGAGACACCTGTATACAATGGGAGCTGTGAAGGGGCAGCCAAGCCAGGCCTTTGTAACTAGCAAAATTTTCATTAGAAATTAAACTCTTCTTGAACACAATTTCTTATTTTGCCTTAATAGCCATATTGTGCAATTTCTCTGTGTAACTGCAGCTTCTGTGCACAGCCTGTGGTCAGAAAAGTGCCAGCACAATCCCTGTTATTACACATTCAGAGGAGAATTCACTGGTACATATGCATAAAAGAGTAAGCAAACTATTTGCTGAAGTGGTTAGGCTGTCGTGAAACAATTACTATATAAAAGCGTTTCTCTTTACCCAGTCACTTGTGTGGATCATAAGGGTTCTGTTAGATTAATTATTTGTATTATGTCTTTTCATAGAGGAATTGGATTATATGTGTGAGCTGTGCTAGCCTGGAAAGTAGTAGGCATGTGTTCATTTGTTAAACTTCTACACGTGCTTTAGAAAAAGTAGAATGTCCACACATAATCTTCATTGAGAAGCTTTCATTTTTCTTTTCCCCAGGTTAATGAAAAGCTACAAGTATTTTGACAGTTTTTGATATGAGAAGATATTTGCTGAGGTCAAGATAAATGATTAAATTTTTATATACTGAGGCCAGTACCTGTAGTTTTGATAACCATAATAATTATTATAAGGCTTAACAAACCTTCTGCTTGAGGTCATAAATTAAGTGTCTCAGTAAAACCATATTTGAATTCACTGAAAATATTTCCAGTGGCTTCAGATGTAGTTGTTTAAGCTCCCAGCCTGGTAAAGACTTTCTCTTCCCCAATCTAAATTATTGCTGGTCTGGAGAAGAACTTTACCAGAAAATAATGCTCTCTTATTTGCAATTACCACTTCTGATTACCTCTTATTTTTCAGTGTGGAAGACAGTCTTTTGAGCTACATAAAACAATGGCTTTATTCAATAACATATTTTTTTTAAAACTAAAAATAGAAGGATTATGTAAAGGTAAACTAAAAAAGTATATTATTAAGTAAAGCTATTTTCTAATTCCTGTTTCAGCTTTGTTGTAAAATAGTTATTCTTCGTATATTAACAAGTAATAATGAGTGATCAAGAGATTGCAATAATTTTGGGGCTGCAGTTCAGCTCTAGGGTAATTTGGAAATGTCAACCTTGTGTAAAAATCAATCACAGTTTTTCACAGTAGTTGAAAAATATCACTGTAATAACAAATAGTAGTACTTACAGGACAAACAAGATCAAATCAGTTTATTAGTGTTCTCCGTGTTTTACCAAAATAGACTCTGAGCGCTGTTAATGGGGATAGACCAGTAAGTCTCACACACCACATAAGGATGCCGAGTGTGATGCTCATAGGAGGTTGATGTGAGGTTACAGAAGAAATGAAAGCTCTTTAACACAGAGTCACTGTCTTGCAGTGTCTGGCTTTTCTGTTTTAAGCTAATTTAAAATCTCTGTGATTATAACACATGTTAATAATTAAAGCACTGCAGATGTGTTTCCTGCAAAAGTAGGAAGACACTGCTTCTGTGCTGTCTATCAGAAGATCAGACCTTAACAGACATAGCATGGGAAGCAGGACCCAGGCCACCAGACCCAGGCAGCTGATGTTTGCTATCAGTTTTCACATAGCCCTGTTACACCAAAACTAAGCAGCTTAGGAAGATGTTAAAAGGTAGTGACTGACTGGTTTTTACACTATATTCAAGACAACAAATCGTCATCTTTGCCACATTAGGATCTGAATTCTTGATCAGCTTAAAGAGGTACTTGATTTTTTTATAGGTCTGCAGTATGTTATTTAAAAAAACCCTCCACAACACAACAGAAAATGAAAGCTGCAGATAAAACTTTTCAAATCAGTTATCATTTATGTTCAACTGCCCTGTAAAAAGAACTTAATCATCGATGCTGGGAGGGACTCTTCATTAGGGACTATACTAATAGGACAAGGAGTAATGGGTTTAAACTTAAACAGAGGAAGTTTAGATTGGATATGAGGAAGAAATTCTTTAATGTA